>BTPG01000008.1:74415381-74452881 GCA_036245525.1 Semisulcospira habei
CATACACACACACACTCATATACACACACACACACTCATACACACACACACACACACACACACATGAACACAAAACCCTCAGAGTGGGTTACCTACCATTTTATGTGAAAATGGATTCCCATGTTTCTATTTATTCTAGGGCTCTGGAGTTGATGCGAATGTTTAGAACTCACCTTATAACTAAGCTCTACAACTTAAAATAAAATAGACATTTTCTAGAAACAGAGCCACTGGATGGAAAAAAAATGGGTTTTTACCCAAAAAGTGGGTGCCTCTCACACAAAACTGGGATTACAGTGAAAACGTCCTCACTAAAGATACCTTTGGTTGATTTTACTATTATGATTGTTTGAGTGGGGTTGTAAGGGGGTTGGGGGAGGGGGGGGGGAGAAGTGTGTGGGGGGTGGGGGGGAGGGGGGGCGGGGGGGGGGGAGAGGGGGTCATCACTTTTGGTTTATAGAGCTGCTCAATGCGCTCTTATGAATGAAAGATTTTCATTATCAGTGGAATCAGTAGGTCATTTCAGAGGCGCACACTGAGTTGCACGTCGAACCACTCACAAATACTCATTTGGAGTGCACCAGATGGATCCAGTTGGCAAAGTCCAACATTCCACACTATAGGACAGCTAAGACTGAAAAGCAATCGCGGCGTTTATGGCGCGGTACAAGGTTTAAAACTAAGAAAATGTTGCTTTTAGAAGCGTGTCGGGCAAAAGTTTTTATGAAAACTGTTTTAAAACCTCTTTTAACTCAACTTTTCTTAATGTTAAAAGTGTTTTATTGTACATTACTTAACGTCCCGACAGCAACAAGGCTTTCTCAGGACGTGCCTGCACTGCTTGTGAAAAAACAACAACTAAACAGAACATTGAATGTATGTCGCCAGCCGGTCAAATACATTAAATAAACCTAACACATGGGGCCTACATAAAGCTAAGACCATTTAGCAACACACATCCAATATCAAGAGCTACAGGCAGTGCAGACAGTAGGGAGAGTTTTAAAAAGTCAAATACAGGTGAATGGACAAAGGGCCGACAGAGACACATGCCCCAGAATACGGAGAGAAAAACCCACCCTGTGGGGCTGACCAGGGTGCCCCTGGGAAATAAAAAGTAGTTAACCCCACCCAAGTCCCCCAGGGCAGACCCGGGTGGGGTTAAAAGTGTTTTAATTTACAAGCGTGTCGTAACTGATATGCATCTATTCCAACGTATAGTGCTGGATACGGTCCGTGGCGCAGTGGTTAAGGCGCCTGCCACCAATGCCAAAGGTGCGCGGTTCGATACCGGGTTCCGGCGTTGGACTTTTCTCCTCTGGTAAGTGTCACCGTTAATTCGGGCGGACCGTCGGGGGTTCTTTCTCCGGGTACTCCGGTTCTTCCACCCCCCCCCCCCCCCCCACTTTGGTACCGTTAGTTAGTTAGTTACCGGTCTCAGGCCACTTTACAAATTTCAAATACAAGCGATCAAAAATTCTCTGTAACTTCAGTAGATGACTGGCCCTTCGTTTGTCTTGTACTGTGTTTGTCTTAAATGGCGTAAATCCGTGTCTGTTTCATGAGTGTGTGTGTCGGGTTTCAGGCGCGGCGCTTTGAGTCGATTTCCCCAAAATTGAGAAAAAGCGCCTATATAATAACGGTATTATTATTATTTATTATTATAACACTCGACTTTCCAGTCCTTCCCTGAAACACCCCCAACCGGTCTGCCCTCAACACTCGACTTTCCAGTCCTTCCTTCAAACACCCCCAACCGGGTCTGCCCTGGGGGACTTTTTAGTTCCCAGGGGCACCCTGGTCAGCCCCACAGGGTGGGTTTTTCTCTATATTCCGGGGGCATGTGTTTCTGTCTACCCTTGGTCCATTCACCTGCATTTTCCTTTTTTAAACTCTCCCTACTGTCTGCGCTGCCTGTGGCTCTTGATATTCGATGTGTGTTGCTAAATGGTCTTAGCTTTATTTAGGCCCCATGTCGTAGGTTTTATTTAACGTATTGGACCGGCTGGCGACATACATTCAATATTCTGTTGAGTTTTTGTCACTAGCAGTGCAGGCACGTCCTGAGAAAGTCTTGTTGCTGTCGGGACGTTAAGCAATGTACAATCAATCAACCTTCCTTCAAACGGACAACATTCACACAAATAATACTTTACTATTACATGAGAAAATGGCCCATCCAAGCCTGCACTCTTTTAACTGCACTGTAGCAGACGACGCATGAAACGACGCTGACTCTGTGACGTCATTTCCATTCAATCAATTTGTGCATACAATCCAAAAGGAGATGCGGCATTGATAACATCGACAAACCTACAAAATAAAGCAACAGGTTCAACCAAAAGGTCGGGCAGGACAAAAGACAACAGCAGCTTCACCCAAAGTCTAAACGTCCTCTCTTACAATGCGCACTCATACAATCACTTCACTTCTTAGCAACTGAGCGCACGAATATAATTATAGGCTAAGTCAAACTAAAACAGAAGATAGTGGCGGAAAACCCTTTAAAATAGAAACAAACAACGACGTTTCAGATCAAATATTCTTCATCTGACATGGAAACAAACGTAGAAAACGTATAGGCTAAGTCCCTGGTGAACGTATACATGAATCTCAAATTTCGAACTAGACATGACCTTTCTCCACATCACCCCGGAAGTACATCACAACTCAACACTTTTTTAACAAAACCCTCAAATAACAAACCTAATTTTGTAGGAACATAAACAATTTACTCCCTCAAACAACAAAATACCCCCCCCCCCCCCACCTGACCCATATCAGCTATGAAGTTATTTATAGCTGAGAAGGGTGATGTAATACATACACGCTCATTTTCAGGGTTCTGTGCGCACAACACACACACACATTGCTGGGAGGGACAAGTTTTCAAACACACTACAGGCGTGTCTGTGAAACACAAAAGTGCATGTTTTAACGCCAAAACGAGAAAAACTGATCTTTTTACTTTTTATGAATCTTTACCCCAAGACAATGCAGAAACAACCCTCAGAAAAAATGGGTGTCTGACTTGCTCACCCAGATTTTAACACACCCCCATTTTTCATACGGATGGTAAAGACAGTAACCCATATGAGCTCTTCCGTCTACACACACACACTCACACACACACACATACACACACGCACACACAAAACGGCCTGTTTAAAATCACATATCAGCACACACACACACAAACACACACACACTCACACACTTACGCACACACACACATACACACACATACACATAAAACGGCCTATCTAAAATCACAGAGCAGCACACACACACACGCACACACGCACGCACGCACGCACACACACACACACACACACGCACGCACAATCACACACACACAAGCACAAACCACACACACACGCACGCATGCACGCATGCACACACACACACACACACACACACACACACACACACACTCACACACACACACACACACACACACACACACACACACACACACACACACAACGGCCTGTCGCAAAAAGATGAGAGGAAGAGGTGTCCATGTAGAGCGCGAGGATGTTTGCGCAAATAAAGCAATAATGGACTGACAATAAGACGAGCCTAAAACAGCCATCTGTTAGACATGTAAAACAGCCCGTCAGTCCGCGCATGTGTTTCTGTCTTGGAGCTATTAGCGCTCCTACGGCCTCCAATTATTTGTAGCACGCGAGCGCCAGAAAGCTTGGCACCGATTTCAATTAAACTTTCTGTTGGGTCACGCACCAAAAACAAAGAACAACCGGTATTCATCCCCCCTCCTCCACCCTACTATCCCCCCCCCCCCTCCAAAAAAATAAAAATAAAAAATAAAATAAATAAATCGAATGTATTTTTGTTGCATGTTGTTCTGTAATATTAGATCTTACGGCAAAGAGACATCAGGTTAAAAGACTAGCTCGCGTCTCCCCATGCGTGCGAAAAATGAATTAACCTCTTTTACCGCTCGGCAGAAAAGACGCGTGAATGAAATACCCGTCTGTGCCCACGCACGGCATCATCAGTAGCAGAGAAGGGGGGAGGCGGGGGGGTTGTGGGGGGGGGGGGGGAGGGGGGGAGGGCGATAACTTTGTAAAGTTGCGATTCTCATTTCATTTGGCAAACGCCATTCGTCCGGTTTAGTTTTGAGGATTAGAAATACTGTCTGGAGGATTTGAGCCGCCACGTAGAGGGCTTGATGCTAGAAATAGCAAAACCTACAGGGATTAGCAGCTTAACACCGAACTTATCAATTATTAGAAGTAGTAATTATGAAGAACTTAGACCTTTATGAAGTATTTTGGACACGAACAGCGACAATGGATTGATACAGCCATCTTCCGTATAATTCGTAACGCATTGGTTAGGTTTCGTTTGCAAAGAACGACTCGCACCAAGGAACGAGAGAGAAATCATGGCGGACAGACAACACGCCACACATCTCCGGAGGGCTCATGAGGATCTATGCCTCTTGGAGATGTTCGAAGTGTTGTCCATGTTTATTGAACAAGCTGCAATTTTCGCCGTCATTTGGATCACCTTCGTTGTTGGAAATTGTTCGCTGCAAACGAAACTTCCCGGTTTTCTCGAAAACAGTGGACAGGTCCATGGCTTCTAAAGGAGCATCGGTCAGACGTCAGCCATGCGCAGACCATCTAAGACTGGCCTCGGCCCGAGGATCTTACTGGATGTGTTTCGCACAGCCGGTTGACACGCGTTACGTTCCTGTAAACTTCTTTGATCTTGTTCAGCGTCACAGAGCCACAGCCATCCCAGGAACATGGAGTCAGACAGGCGTAAACAAGAGGCAGAGATCCTCATGAGCCCGCACAACTGCTCAGTTGGATCGCATTCATTTTTCACTGGCGCTCAAGGGGTTAAATAAATTCAACACCAAGAACGTAAATTACGTGATCAGACCAAGAACGTAAATAGCGTGATCAGACCAAGAACGTAAATAGCGTGATCAGACCGAGAACGTCAATAGCGTGATCAGACCGAGAACGTCAATAGCGTGATCAGACCGAGAACGTAAATAGCGTGATCAGACCAAGAACGTAAATAGCGTGATCAGACCGAGAAGGTCAATAGCGTGATCAGACCGAGAACGTCAATAGCGTGATCAGACCGAGAACGTCAATAGCGTGATCAGACCGAGAACGTCAATAGCGTGATCAGACCGAGAACGTCAATAGCGTGATCAGACCGAGAACGTCAATAGCGTGATCAGACCGAGAACGTCAATAGCGTGATGAGACCAAGAACGTATCAGAACAAGAGTGTAATTAGCGTGATCAGACCAAGAACGTAAATAGCGTGATCAGACCAAGAACGTAAATAGCATGATCAGACCAAGAACGTAAATAGCGTGGTCAGACCATAAACGTAAATAGCGTGATCAGACCAAGAACGTAAATAGCATGATCAGACGAATAGCTCCCACGCGTCGCGCTGTACCGTTGTTGTCCTGCATGTTAGGAACAATGATCTGCCAACCATATCTTGTATTGCTGTCAAAGCGACCTGAAGGCGGTAACGGGTTAATGGATCGTAATATCGCCTTTATCAATGTCTTTAATATGTCTTAATGGATAGCAATATCTCCTTTATAAATGCCTTTTATATGTCTTAAAATGCTGGGAAAATTAAAAGTAGTATACAGAAAGACTTTTCTGCTCTTCTTCTCTTTTCTATACAGAACAGTCTCTGGAATGGAAACCTCGGGTATGTGTGCCTACTCACATGAATAGTGAAACTGGAAAGAAGTAGAAAAGTCTGAGCTGAGGTAAGGAAACGTTGAAAACCCGTTGTGTGGGCGAATGTTAGCAGTCAAAGCCCGCCATGGAGCAGGCTACTTCCAGTCAAAGTTCCTGTTGATTCTCTACGTAAGAGGTTCGTTACCTTTGTGTCCACTGATGTACTGCATGACGGAGACACTGACACTGGCCGCATCGAGGCTGGACACCGGCAGCTTGAAGTTGAACGACTCGTTAAAGCTCGGGCTGCACGTCTTCTTGGATGTCTCTGACTTCTTGGTCTTGACCATCTTGTTTTGGAGCATCAGACACACCTTCACGTAGAAGTCTGAGGACAAAGCACACATAAATTATGTGATATACCGTGCCTCGGCTGGATATTGTACACCAGGTACAATCCTAAGTCTTCTTTGATGAGGATGCAATCTCAAAGATGTTCCCTTAGTACAGTACGTCCGACATCATTATTCATACTGGACTTAATGTGTCTTGTCTCCAAAAGGCAGACGGGTGTCGTGGTTTGCCAGCGGGCGGGTAGTCAGTTTTCCTTCGTGTAACGATTGTGGTTGTGTCGTTCTGTGAGAGCGTGCATGCATAAATCGTAGGAAACGATCCGATATTTATTTGAGCTATCATGATTACGAATCACGTACCTTTTCAGTAAGTTTCACTTTTGTTCACGCGTAGTGCAGAATTGATTATCTTTTGAGACACGGAGTTGAATTCCGAAGAATCTAGAGACTGCGAGAGTAATCACCATTGTTTTCTGCGCGCGTGAAGCGAACGGTCACTATGCATTAGGCAGAGTCTTGAAACTTCCGGATGATTCGGGGCGATCGTGACCTGTCTAGTGTGCTCATGCGTGTAGTCATGACGCGCGGGGATTTCCCAACATAGGAGCTGGAAATAGTAGCCAGAGTTTTCTAGACCAATGTTATTTAGGAGGTTTAGTTACGTATTTTGTTCTGATTGGTTGTGTTGTACGAATTTGCTCGACTGTTCTGGAAAACATACCACTATAAAAGATCGTATTAGGAAGCGCGAGTCGTACATTGTTCAGTTGTATAATTGCAGTGTATCGTAAGCACATTGACTTTGAGCTACGCAAGGTATCGTGCTACATTTTCAGTGACGGAGTTATGCAGTGTATGGTGATGTACATTGTATGAGAGGTGCATTGTGTCAAAGTGTGGACATTTTGCAGAGAAGACATTGTTGGTGCATTTGTGAACGTATTTTGTGGAGATCGCATCGCTGTAATAAAATATTGTTGGAACTGTTACTCCAGTATTGTCTACATCCTTGAGCCACGTGTGACGGATTGCAGCTGAATGAAGTTTATTTAAAAGAACCTTACGTGCGTGCCGTCTGGTGTGATATCATACTACGACCACGACTCTACCACGTAACACTTCTCAACGAACGACTCTCAGCAATGAAAGTGAGCAAAATCACAGGTTATAGCAAAATCACAGGTTATAACAAAATCACAGGTTATAGCAAAATCACAGGTTATTGCAAAATCACAGGTTATAGCAAAATCACAGGTTATAGCAAAATCACAGGTTATAGCAAAATCACAGGTTATTGCAAAATCACAGGCAACGCTCCAAACACCTCCAAGAGGCATAAATCCTCATAAGCCCTCTGGACTCCCAAGGATCTATTCCTCTCGGAGATATTTGGAGTGTTGTCGATGCTTATGACACACGCTGGTCCACCGTGACTTGGCTCTCGTTTGTTGTTGGGAGTGATGTCTGTGCTTATGACACACGCTGGTCCACCGTGACTTGGCTCTCGTTTGTTGTTGGGAGTCGTTGGTTGCAAACGAGACCCCACTAATCTTCCAGCGTCCCTTACAGCACTAATCTTCCAGCGTCCCTTACAGCACTAATCCTCCAGCGTCCCTTACAGACTCGATATGAAGTTTCATGCGAACAAACCGTGCAATTTGATTACATTTAAACCTGGAAGATTACAAAGTAAAGTACTGTCCGGAGAAAAAGTGTGCATGATCGACCAGTGATCAGATCTACTTTGGTCAAAGCACAAAAAAAAAGATAGGAAAGAGGGGGTACGCTAAGAAAGTGACTGGAAGCAATGCATATGGAAGCCCTCCCCCCCCCCCACACTCCGAAAGGGGGCGTATCACATATCCCACTGTTCCAGCCACTCGATGCATGGAAATTTAAATCTAGGTCCCCCAAGGGGGGTCCAGATATGTAGTCGGTGTGGACAGCTGATCCGGTCTTGGCGACCTCGTCAGCACACCATTCGGCATACTGGTAGAAGGCAGGAACTTTTGCCTACCTGCAAATACAGCCACATTTCACTATGGTGTCTGCAGGGACATATATTCCATGCCTCCACCTAGAGCTAAATTTCCATGCACCTTAAGAGAGAACCTACTAAAAAGGGAAGGGGTCTCAGTCGATATTGTAGTAATAAATACATTTAAGCCTGTTTGACTGCAAAGATGATAAGTGTTTATGACGCTGAAAACATGACATTTTATGCATATGATGTAGATAGCACCAGCCACAGTCGGTGATTAGGTGGTTAACTCTTTAGCTGCCGGCAGCGCTCTTTTAAAAAAGAACTAACTGAAGACATGCTAATGTGCTGCCACGTTCACACTAAACCAATATCACAGTGCTGAGCAAACAATGTCCCTGTCGCAACATCTCATTGTCCTCCTCTGCACCCCCACTATCCTCTTTCCTGCAATATCCCAATATCCAGTATCCACAAAAATTGAGCAATTACTAAAAATAAAGTGCGCAGCTCCAGGAACGCCAGATTAGGTGCACGGGAAAACCTTTAATGCAAGCGTAATATGCATTTTCTACATAAAACTGAATACAAATGAAAGACATGATACAGTCATGACCCCCCGCATCCGCGGGCAAGTCATAAGGGTGCGTGTCCCTTGCCACTCGGGTGGTGTATACCGGGCAAGTTATAAGGGTGCGTGTCTCCTGCCACACGGGTGGTGTATACCGGGCAAGTCATAAGGGTGCGTGTCCCTTGCCACTCGGGTGGTGTATACCGGGCAAGTTATAAGGGTGCGTGTCCCTTGCCACTCGGGTGGTGTATACCGGGCAAGTCATAAGGGTGCGTGTCCCTTGCCACTCGGGTGGTGTATACCGGGCAAGTTATAAGGGTGCGTGTCCCTTGCCACTCGGGTGGTGTATACCGGGCAAGTTATAAGGGTGCGTGTCTCCTACCACACGGGTGGTGTATACCGGGCAAGTTATAAGGGTGCGTGTCTCCTGCCACACGGGTGGTGTATACCGGGCAAGTTATAAGGGTGCGTGTCTCCTGCCACACGGGTGGTGTATACCGGGCAAGTCATAAGGGTGCGTGTCTCCTGCCACACGGGTGGTGTATACCGTGTCTCGGCAGTGAAATGATTAAGCACTGACATGTTGAACCCAATGGTTGCCTTAGTCTACAGATAAAATCGACTGTACGGACGCATGGAAAATGTCTGCCTCCCCCAGATGTAAATGCTATAGGACTGCTATGTGTCAAGTACTTCACATTTGCATACTCAGCATATTAATCAGGCGAGTTCCCCGGTGAGGAGGCACCGAAACCCTCTTATCGCAAAACCTCCTCATCTGGGTGAACGCTATTTATACGCAAGAGGCAAAGATCCTCATGAGCCCCCGCAATTCGCGGGGGCTCATGAGGATCTTTGCCCCTTGCTGGTGATTTCTGCATCTGGGTTCCAGAGGTGGCAGATCACATTTGGTTTTGGGTACAACATTGCGCATACTGGTTGAACGAGGGCGGGTCTGGCCAATGATTCACGAGACAAACGACTTCAGTGAACAGTCCTCGTAAAAAGCCCCCCCCCCCCCCTCACCCACCCCGCCACCCCTCACCCCCACCCCCATCCCACCCGCTCTAGTCAACCTACATATATCTGCATCATGCACATAGTCTCATGATCCGCAGGGATGTTCATGGGGGTCATGATAATGTGTACCTTGCTGCCCGATATATATCCCGTCCCACTCACAGACACAGACAGACGTAACCAGCGACAGGTTTTAATTGTGGGGTTCAACACAGCGGATACCCAATGCACAAAAGACCATCGGGACGACGTTGGCCAGCGCACGGCTGTGCGCGGGCCAACGGCGGCCGACGTCGTCCCGATGGCCTTTTGCGCACTGCGCACTGGATAGTGACTTTAGAAGAAGAACAACAGCACACACACACACACAAATCAGATTAATCACAATATTCTGCGTATCTGCCTATTGATTCATTTTCAGATGTTGAACCCACACTGGCCATGTTTCAGCTGGGAGCTACATGGAGAGCCCAAATAGAAGAGCTTTGGACCCTTCTCCGAAAGAGTTCAAACCCGGCTGGGGTACAAAATATAGAGAGACCCCTTTCAAGCGTTCTGTCTTGAAATCGCCTTCGTGATGGCGAATGACGTTAATCTCGAGACGTTGAACGTGCTGTAACATGTGCCATCAAAAGCAGCGAGTGAGATCACCTCCTTTTAGCAATCTGCAGCGATAGAGATACCAGTGCAATGCTTTAATTGCAGTCATTAGAGTAAGCAGCAACATGCACATGAAGACCAGACGAGGTGAGTCCCCTGAACGCAAGGTCTACCTTTGATTGAGACATAAGAGCCGAGGTCAGAGGACTTCACACATGTTGGCTTCCTGGCCATGTGCATACACAAACCATACATCAACGAAGGCAGGGAAAGGTCACAGTGATCGTATCGATGCATGTCGTGCGCGAGGTGCAGGCCATGCTGTCGTGAAAAGCTTCTTTCATCTCTTGCACAAAATGGTGCACATGGATCGGCTATAATTTCTCAGGCGCCAAGCTAATCAGGCACTGCCCTTGAGCAAAATGAGTTGATCTATGTCTAATCCATGATCAATAAATGTGTGATTAATATCTAACTTTCCTTCGGACGTTAGGAAGACGACTCTAACATGTGAACTCAGATTTGCTTTATACACCTCCAGAAACAGGAAGCTAGTATACTGATATGGAGAGAACGCTTCCATTTCGGCTCTGGTAGTGAAAGATTGGATCTATATCTTGCAAACGCTCTAAGCGATGTCAGCCCGACATTTAACTTCAGGTGACATGAAAACATCACTAGATCGGTATTTCTGCAAGCGACGTCATGAGTTGGATCAAAGCAGCGTGCGCCTGAGTGACTGAGTTGACATTTGCAGGTAATGGAGGCGTATGGCAGACATATTAATACACATTATCAAGTCATATCAATACACCTTATCAAATCATATTTAAACACCTTATCAAATCATATCTATATTTTTTTTACAAAAATTGCATGATAATTATTTACCGATATGGCGGACCCCATTACTACGATACGTTACAATAAAATATGGACCAAACGTTATAGTTCAAGGGTGGTGCCAGGTTAGCTTGGTGCCTGAAAGGCGCCAAGCTATCATGGCACCACCCTTGAACGGTCACGATCGATCTATCTCCAGATCTTCAATATATACATAACCTTCAGAGGACACACTACTTCCGTCTGAATGTGTTTCAAACTTGGACGATCAAAGCAACAAATCAAAGAAACAAAAACATGTATGTTCCATTGTCAAACGAATTCGTTCTTATTGAATAAATTTGAATTTTCGTGTAATTGCACTGTGAGCCAGCTTGAGGATAGAATTTCTATCGCATCTGTTGTTTGTTTGTTTTTTTTTTTTTTTTTTTTTTTCTCCAGGAATAACGTCATCCAGAAGCCTTGGAAGTTTGGGGACAAAGCACATAAATAGAAGCCCCAACCCAAATACTCTTACCACATTCATGAACGCAAGAGAACCCCGCGATACAACTGTGACAGCACGCCTTCTAGATTTAACCCAGTCAGCAAGACGTCCTCGGTCGGTGAGCTAGCCAAATCAAGCGTTCGTCAGCCCGAAGACCTTTCGACTTCACATATGATTCCTCTGCCAACGATCGGCGCAAAAATTGCGCTGACCCAAAACCGAGGCAGGGGAGCGAACCGTGCTTTGCAGGCAAGTGCACTAAGTTAATGAAGTCGGATGTTATTCCCAGTGTGCAAGCGGTCCTCGGTCCGGCGTCTGCCACTGTTGGTCCGCGCACAGCCGTGCGCGGGCCAACTGCGGCCGACGCCGGCCCGAGTGTTTTTTGCTGATCTTGGTTGTTTCGGCATATTGGGACGTGGAGCAGGGCCATTTGTATTTAGATGACATCAGCAGCGCGTGCCGAAACAAGCATCACGGAAAAGACTGTGAAAGCCAAAGGCTGCACGCGTCACGTCGATACGTCACGCTGACGTAAATCTTTGCCATCTACGTCCATCTTTTCCTACTGATTGTTAGGACAACAAAATTGAACAGCAAGGTTACCGGATCTTTATGTCTGAAATTCGTATAACGTTTGATTGTGGCTTTGGACGGCAGCGTATAAGAACAAATAATGTAGATGTAGGTACGTACTCAACGCGAGCAGCAAGGAAGGAGGTCTTTAAAAGGAGTCCCAAGCAGACGCAGCAAAGGGACGTAACCCTTTCCCTGCCACTGCACGTGTATTTTTGTGTACTAAAATTTGTGTTCATTCAAAGATCAGAAGCCAAAACCGTCCCAAAAACCACAGATACAAATGGGTATCAGCAAGAGGCATAGACCCTCATGAGCCCCCGCAGTCGCAGGGGCTCGTGAGGATTTATGTCTCTTGCCCTTGGACTGTGTTCACATTATCTCGGCAGTCAGGGGATTAACAAAATAACAGATGCTTGACAATAATAATAATAATAATAATAATAATAATAATAATAATAATAATAATGAGGATTTATAAGGCGCCTATACGTGGTAAGATGCACTAGGCGCCGTACAAACGAACAAGAAAAATATTACACAAAAGGTGAGAAAACCAAAGCCACGTGTACAATTACACACAAAAACAACAACAGAAAATGACTAAATACATGAACACTGATAATCACGATGAGAAAAGATGGGATTTAAGACTGTGTTTAAAACAATTGCAGCCCAGCTACCAGTACGATTTCTTTTTTTTAAACCTGCTAACTAATTTTGATGTTTTATGCTGCAAGTAAACCCCATAAGCCCTACATTGCGTGCTGAATTGTGTCCCCTTGAAGGAAAAAGTAATACTCTGACGTAACTTCCTATTGTCATTTCAATATGACAGTATACTGATATGAGATCTGTAAACTCGTAACACAAAATACAGGAAACTAGTGCACAGTTACGTTTCACTGATGGATGAAGTCATTGCATCAAGAAGCGTAGAAACGCCACCTCTACATCCTGACCAGACTGCGGATTAGTTACAGGAATCCCCCACCACTTGTGTGCTGGTCTGTGATTTTGGACCTTGCGGTCTAGGGGTCGTAAGGTCGAAAACCACAGAGCGGCACACGCTGCAATTCGACCATCGGACGACAAGAACGCAATTTGCTGAACCAAACATTTAAAAACAAATTTGCCGGCAAAGCTGCGTCGCTACACAGATGCTGGGATAGAACACAGCCTCAGACCAACAGATCGATGGAACTCTGCCTTCGCTGGTCTGTGATTTTGGACCTTACGGCTGTAAGTCGTAAGGTGTAAAATCGCAGGCCAGCGCAAGTCGTAAAGCCCGGTGTCACGGACCAACGTGGTTGCAAATTGCTCAGGGCGAGAACCTTGGTTTCCAATTGCTCCGGCAACAATCCGTTTTAATTTCAAGCTGGGAAGACGGAGGAAGGATTCGCCAAAGGTCAGGTTCAGGACGCACAGTTAGAGACAGATCACTCGCTTTTTACAATCGATTGCATCCTGAAACGTGCAAGTCGAGGGAGATGGATCGCAAGATGGTCGAAGGACAAAGCGACACCTTTATTGAACCCGTTCACTGACTAGAAAAGTTAAACACCATCCAACTGCAAGAGGCATAGATCCTCATGAGCCCCCGCAGTCGCGGGGGCTCATGAGGATCTATACCTTCTTGCGGAAACCACTTTGTATCCACGCTCCATTGGCGGCTGGACATTACCATGATTATCCAAAGCACAAGCCGTGTGTCCTGCCAGGGAGGGGGTTACCGACAAGTCCAGTAAAAAATAAACAATCGCTGTTTCTTAGTTTCATTCCTTGACAGCCGGTGCACAGCAACAATAACAAAATGCGGCAGCTGAGGTATTGATCCTGATCAGCCACCGCAGCTAAATTCCTCCCTCCCTCCTCCCTCCTTAAGTCTATTTCTAAATTTAGTATTTTTAAGGATCGTCTTTATCGCTTTTTACTTCTAAACTAATACCACGATTTAATTCTCCTCTGTTGATGCTGCACTCTGAGAGGCATGTTCTAATTACAAGATGACCTTCACCTTATGTCGCTGTTATTACGTTTGTTTTTTAAATATTTTATTGTGTTGCTCGATTTATATTTATGTGTGTAGAGGAGCAGCACAGTTTGTAAGAGATGCATTTGTATGCCTAAAACATTATCCTGAATAAAAAACGTTTCATCGTCATCATCATCATCATCATCATCCCATTCACCCCAGTCCGCGAATTGCCCTTACCCACTCTCCCTCCAACCGCCACCCTCTCATCAGAAATGAGAAATTTCAGATCCTGAAGCTTTACCGTTGCCAGGTTTCCGTCGACGATGAACAGATTGCAATGTTGTCTCTTCATCATTAGCAACGCGGGGCCGCGCTCATTCAGGCTTTGGTCGTTCGATTGCGGGAACGGACTACGCTACCAGTGCGTTCATGCGTACACCAGTTTCCTGAAAGACTTCAATTCCGACTTTATTTGGAACCTGTTGAAGGCTTGCTAAAATGATGGCCGGAAGCTGCAACGAATTTACTTGTGTTTAAAGCCTGTGTCTTGAGGTGACTTTAGACGCTTCCTGTGCACGCTGTGCGTCGGACTTTACGAAAATAACACTGCTTGACTGATCTAACCCTGATCGACTGAATGGCCAAATGATCAGCCTTCCTTCCAAAGGATTGATCAGGCACTGCCGTAGAAAGAGAACGATCATGTCATTGTCGTTGATCTTAAGCTTAGATTCCTTAGTACCCTTAACTTCCGGTCTGAAACTTAACTTCCGCTGTCGTTAGCGCTTTTTGTCGCCGGCGATGATCCCTGTCCGACCTTACTCTAACCCTTTCTGTCGGAATCACCGGGACAAAAACCACTACCGACAGCCAAATGGTTAATACTTTACTCCATAGTCAAACTGCAGACTGACGGCAAAATTCAGTTTTACTGCGCTGTCGACGCAGCTGCGTCAGTCGTTGTGTGACAAAGAATGGAATAACCGAAGTGTTAAATTCAATCCATAGACCTGTGAATAATCCAGATGGACAATGGGCAATAAAATGCTAGCGGATTTACATTTTACACGCAACTTAGTTATTCACCTTTCATTCATAAAAAAGAAACGTTCAGGAATCCAATATTCCCAATCCTTCTGAAACTTCGCTGATGTGTAAGCAAACACCAACAATCGAACGCCGCACATCCAATTGAGTAATGACAAGCCCTCTGTCGGCCATATCTGTCTGTGTAAGACACTGATCCACAAGAAACCAGAGGTCGTGGCGGAGGGCCCCATGAGAAGTTATGCCCCTTGCTAGTGTAGCGTCGCCTGCCCCTTGCTAGTGTAGCGTCGCCTCTAAGTCCATTTTTGTAAAAAGCGCGATTTTAGTTGTATTACATTGGAAATCTCGCCTGTTCACAAACAATGGACAGTGTCTGATACCTTCACAGGGCAGTTCTGCGTACACCTCAGTTTCTTATGTACCGGAAGTACTACGGGGACAGAGTGACGTAGTGGACGGCCCGCGCACACTGTGATAATAAACGATGCGTGTCGTCTGCAGGAGAACTTCGCCCAGCAAATACGCCATGTTTGTTCTCTGCTTCACTTCCGCTGCCAAACTGCGGCTGATGGATCGGCTAAAATAGCAAAAGTGGCAGTGCCTGATTCCTTATGGAGCGTCTCCACGCGTCAAGTGAACCCTTTCACTGCCAGCGGACGCAAACTTTGTTCTGAAACGTAATATCCCTGAACGACCAAACGTCACCATTGTCCAAAGAACATGGAAACACACAGGTCTCTCTGCAAGAGGCATAGATCTTCATGAGCCCCCGCAGTCGCGGGGGCTCATGAGGATCCATGCCTCTTGCAGGCAGATCATTTATTCTCGACAGTGAAGGGGTTAAACGGGCATTTCTTAGAGTTTTCATGGTTAATCCATCGACCTGTCTGTGCGTCTGTTACGTGTGTGGTTGTATTGTTCCTTTGAGAGCATGTGTGTGTGTGTGTGTTGATCATAGATAAGGTCCGATATTCATTTGAGTTTTGGGGGATAAGATTCACATACCGTTTTAGTAGGAGTCATTTTCTTTTTGCATGGAGAATTGCGATCGATTTCTGTGCAGCTAGAATGTTGCATAATATTTTCGCTACTTTCTTGAAGTCCGACCTCGTTTGACCTAGAACGTTCTCAAAACGGAGCGATTATTCTAGTGACCTCAAATATGACGTCAAAGTTTTTAACTACATTTTGTAAAATTGAATCGAATGCACCTAGATGTTAGTCGAAATCTGTAGTTAGTTCTAGCGTGGTTTTTTTTTTTTTTTTTTTTTTTTTTTTTTTTTTTTAAATATTAATGATTATTTGTTACGCTGTCTTTTCTGATTGGTCGAGTTGTGTGAATTTGCTGGATTGTTCTGGAAATCTGTAATAGTATAAAAGAGCGTGTTAGAAAATATGTGTGTACATTGTATGAGAGACGCAGTGTGTCAAAAGTGTTGATGCATTGTAGAGGAGACAGTGTATCCGTGTGGATGCATTGTAGAGAGACAGTGTACCAAAGTGTAGATGCAGTTGTGGATGCACTCCGCGGAGATTGCATCGTCAGAATAAAGTACTGTTGGAACTGTTACTCCAGTGTGGTCTACAACCTTGTGCCAGCTGAGAGCATTTTTTTGACAAGAACCCTACGTGCGTGCGTCTGGTGTGGTTGTATCATACTACGCCTACGACTACCACGTAACAGCGGCTGTGTGCGTGATCGGCAGGCGATTCTGAAAATTCAGTTTTTGTAAGTTTTGACTCCTATAGTGAAACGTGTTCCAGTGAGCTAAACGACCTCGGTGCCACGCCGGCCTGGGGACCTGTTGCTCAATGGGTGACTGCTACCAGTCGTCAGCGTTTCTTGCAAACGTGATTCCATCAAGGTCAACGTCGAAATTTCGACCTTGTCCCTGATGGAATCACGTTTGCAGGAAACATCATGGGATGTTCTGTCATTTGAGACCTTGCGGTCTAGATCAGTAAGGTCGAAAATCACAGACCAGCAAGCCAATGCTACTAGAGCCAGGTTGTGTAAGAATCGTATCGGCACGAAATTAATATCCCATCAAATAGCCAGCACTCGGCAAAAGCCCCTCCGTCTGTTCCTCCGCAAGAGGCATAGATTCTCATGGGCCCCTGCATTCGCAGGGGCCCATGCGAATCCATGCCTCTTGGTCGAAGACGCTTGTCTCCATTGATATCTTCGGACTGAGGCTGCTAGGTGGAAGGTGCGAGTGAGAGGCGTTTGTTTGCGGTGCATGGCTGCAGTGTTTGCGAATAAATTCGCCATCTGACGGGTATTGCCTGTGGGTTTGTCATTCATTTTGCGCGGGCGAGTTGCTAATGTGAAAATGATGGCCATTCACTTCCTGTGTTGTCAGAACTATGGAAAACCACCTGCAATTTGTGATGTTCATTTTGTTTTGAAGGCAAAGCTAATCTTATTTGTGTGGAAAGGTCGTAATCATCATTAGCAGTAGCATCATCAACGTCACATGATCATCGTTATTATCGTCATTGTCGTTATTATCATCTTCACCACCACCACCATCATCATCAGCATCAACAAAAACAACACTAACAACAAACAAACAACAAATACAACAACAGCAGCAGCAACAACAACAACAATATAATCAAGAACATCAGCAGTGACGACAACAACAGCAGCTGCGTGCGGCAGCATTATCATCGTCATCCTACCGTCTACACAGTCAGCATCGTTTCCTAGGGCCGACGTCAACAGTAGTCTTGCAGTAGACAGTCCCCTCAGACTCTGTCTTGCAATAGACAGTCCCCTCAGACCCTGTCTTGCAATAGACAGTCCCCTCAGACCCTGTCTTGCAATAGACAGTCCCCTCAGACCCTGTCTTGCAATAGACAGTCCCCTCAGACCCTGTCTTGCAATAGACAGTCCCCTCAGACCCTGTCTTGCAATAGACAGTCCCCTCAGACCCTGTCTTGCAATAGACAGTCCCCTCAGACCCTGTCTTGCAATAGACAGTCCCCTCAGACCCTGTCTTGCAATAGACAGTCCCCTCAGACCCAGTCTTGCAATAGACAGTCCCCTCAGACCCTGTCTTGCAATAGACAGTCCCCTCAGACCTTGTCTTGCAATAGACAGTCCCCTCAGACCCTGTCTTGCAATAGACAGTCCCCTCAGACCCTGTCTTGCAATAGACAGTCCCCTCAGACCCTGTCTTGCAATAGACAGTCCCCTCAGACCCTGTCTTGCAATAGACAGTCTCCTCAGACCCTGTCTTGCAATAGACAGTCCCCTCAGACCCTGTCTTGCAATAGACAGTCCCCTCAGACCCTGTCTTGCAATAGACAGTCCCCTCAGACCCTGTCTTGCAATAGACAGTCCCCTCAGACCCTGTCTTGCAATAGACAGTCCCCTCAGACCCTGTCTTGCAATAGACAGTCCCCTCAGACCCTGTCTTGCAATAGACAGTCCCCTCAGACCCTGTCTTGCAATAGACAGTCCCCTCAGACCCTGTCTTGCAATAGACAGTCCCCTCAGACCCTGTCTTGCAATAGACAGTCTCCTCAGACACTGTCTTGCAATAGACAGTCCCCTCAGACCCTGTCTTGCAATAGACAGTCTCCTCAGACCCTGTCTTGCAATAGACAGTCCCCTCAGACCCTGTCTTGCAATAGACAGTCCCCTCAGACCCTGTCTTGCAATATACAGTCCCCTCAGACCCTGTCTTGCAAAAGACAGTCCACTCAGACCCTGTCTTGTAATAGACAGTCCCCTCAGACCCTGTCTTGCAATAGACAGTCCCCTCAGACCCTGTCTTGTAATAGACAGTCTCCTCAGACCCTGTCTTGCAATAGACAGTCCCCTCAGACCCTGTCTTGCAATAGACAGTCCCCTCAGACCCTGTCTTGCAATAGACAGTCCCCTCAGACCCTGTCTTGCAATAGACAGTCCCCTCAGACCCTGTCTTGCAATAGACAATCCCCTCAGACCCTGTCTTGCAATAGACAGTCCCCTCAGACCCTGTCTTGCAATAGACAGTCTCCTCAGACCCTGTCTTGCAATAGACAGTCCCCTCAGACCCTGTCTTGCAATAGACAGTCCCCTCAGACCCTGTCTTGCAATAGACAGTCTCCTCAGACCCTGTCTTGCAATAGACAGTCCCCTCAGACCCTGTCTTGCAATAGACAGTCCCCTCAGACCCTGTCTTGCAATAGACAGTCCCCTCAGACCCTGTCTTGCAATAGACAGTCCCCTCAGACCCTGTCTTGCAATATACAGTCCCCTCAGACCCTGTCTTGCAATAGACAGTCCCCTCAGACCCTGTCTTGCAATAGACAGTCCCCTCAGACCCTGTCTTGCAATAGACAGTCCCCTCAGACCCTGTCTTGCAATAGACAGTCCCCTCAGACCCTGTCTTGCAATAGACAGTCCCCTCAGACCCTGTCTTGCAATAGACAGTCCCCTCAGACCCTGTCTTGCAATAGACAGTCCCCTCAGACCCTGTCTTGCAATAGACAGTCCCCTCAGACCCTGTCTTGCAATAGACAGTCCTCTGAGACCCTGTCTTGCAATAGACAGTCCCCTCAGACCCTGTCTTGCAATAGACAGTCCCCTCAGACCCTGTCTTGCAATAGACAGTCCCCTCAGACCCTGTCTTGCAATAGACAGTCCCCTCAGACCCTGTCTTGCAATAGACAGTCCCCTCAGACCCTGTCTTGCAATAGACAGTCCCCTCAGACCCTGTCTTGCAATAGACAGTCCCCTCAGACCCTGTCTTGCAATAGACAGTCCCCTCAGACCCTGTCTTGCAATAGACAGTCCCCTCAGACCCTGCCTTGCAATAGACAGTCCCCTCAGACCCTGTCTTGCAATAGACAGTCCCCTCAGACAGTCCCCTCAGACCCTGTCTTGCAATAGACAGTCCCCTCAGACCCTGTCTTGCAATAGACAGTCCCCTCAGACCCTGTGAAGAAGCGCGCTAAGGTTTCCACCGCTGTCCTTTGTGCGCGTCTATACACACGGACCTAGTAACTCCTTCAGTGCCGAGAAAAAAAAGTGAAAACGGTCCAACTACAAGAGACACAGATCCTCATGAGCCCCCGCGACTGCGGGGGCTCATGAGTATCTATGCCTCTTGTTGAGACCAAGGTATGTTTCGTGGACGGTTTTGGCTTTTGGTTGTTGAAGATCAAAGATTTCAGTAACAAAGGTGTAGGTAAGGTGACAGGTAAGCAAAGGTGTAGCTAAGGTGACAGGAAAGGGATTAAGCTAATGCACACAAACACGAAAGAAAACAAGTCATTACTCATCTGAACAGACTAATTAAACCTACGCTCCTTCAAGTCTACCACTAATGGAATGCTATCCCCAAAGGTCTCCGAAAGAAAAGCAGACTATTTCCAGCTACAAAAGCTCAAAACAGCCATTTTCTTAATGAGCCAGAATGATTATACTACTCCTATAACTGTGCGACAAGAACTACCATTACCCCAACACTGCTGGAGCGTAGCGAACGCCACCAAAACGCCACCAAACGCCCACCAAACTGCAAGAGACATAGATCCTCATGAGCCCCTGTGAGGTGCACAGAAGACCACAGATTTCATTTTGAGAGCCAAACTCCAAGTGTGACGGCGTTCGAGAAGAAGAAGAAGATGAGCCCCTGTAAATGTGACGATGTATATCTCTTGCTGCCATAGTTGATATGCCCTCAGGCTTACAGGAATGTTAGCAGTGAGTCTTGAGGGTTTCAGAGGATTCGTTTCCAAAACAACTGACTCAACAAAGAGCACAACAAGATGTATGTTTCTCAGTTACGCAAACAAAAAACAAAAGACACGCAAGCTTCCTGAAAGATGCCCATGAAGCCATAGTTGATTCATTACTAAAAAAGGAAAAACCTCGACAGCTCTGCCCGTCGTGACTGAGATAGCCGCGGTCACCTGCTGGGCGCTAAGCCCTAACAACTAACTAACTCATCAGCTGATAGGCACTACCTGTTGCAATCATAATGACAGACTAAAGATAGTGAATTAGGTTTCGTTTGACTTCCATATCAGTGATTAACCACTTCCCTGCCAAACAGACACGTACATTTTGTTTCCGAAATCTGTGTTCACTTTACCACCAAAAAGTCACAACTGTCCGGAGAACGTGCACACAAACTGGTCTCAGCAAGAGGCATAGATCCTCATGAGCCACCGCAGTCGCGGGGGCTCATGAGGATCTACGCTTCTTGCAGTTAGATTGCGGTCACTTTTCCTCGGCAGTGAAGGAGTTAAAAATGTGTTTGCACTATGGAAGTCAGCCGAAACCTCAGGGAAATTGTGTTTGCACTATGGAAGTCAGCCGAAACCTCAGGGAAATTGTGTTTGCACTATGGAAGTCAGCCGAAACCTCAGGGAAATTGTGTTTGTACTCTGGAAGTCAGCCGAAACCTCAGGGAAATTGTGTTTGCACTCTGGAAGTCAGCCGAAACCTCAGGGAAATTGTGTTTGCACTATGGAAGTCAGCCGAAACCTCAGGGAAATTGTGTTTGCACTATGGAAGTCAGCCGAAACCTCAGGGAAATTGTGTTTGTACTATGGAAGTCAGCCGAAACCTCAGGGAAATTGTGTTTGCACTATGGAAGTCAGCCGAAACCTCAGGGAAATTGTGTTTGCACTATGGAAGTCAGCCGAAACCTCAGGGAAATTGTGTTTGTACTCTGGAAGTCAGCCGAAACCTCAGGGAAATTGTGTTTGTACTCTGGAAGTCAGCCGAAACCTCAGGGAAATTGTGTTTGCACTCTGGAAGTCAGCCGAAACCTCAGGGAAATTGTGTTTGCACTATGGAAGTCAGCCGAAACCTCAGGGAAATTGTGTTTGTACTATGGAAGTCAGCCGAAACCTCAGCGCAATCGCGGCTGCTGATAGGAAAGGAGAGTGGACAAGGCGAAAGGTACATAACGCGGAAAGTCGATATGAAATGGCTGCTGGGCGCCCTGGGCAAAATGGAAACATTCAACTAATCACAAATAACGCAGACGTAGAGACTCACGCTTCCAGAGTCTGATTACAAATGGTGGAACCATTAGCCAATGATTATCCCCCTTGCTTCAGAGAAAAACTGAACATCACCCAACTGAAAGAGACATAGATACCCATGAGCCCCCGCAGTTGCGGGGGCTCAAGAGGATCTATGCCTCTTGCAGAGACACATTTGTATACATTTTCCTTGGACAGTTGTGACTTTCGGGCGTTGAGTCAACACAGATGTACGTCCGTTGGCAGTGAAGGGGTTAGGGGAAAAAACAGCGATGAGGGGTGGGGGGGATGACCATCTATGGCGGAGATTTCATTACTGATGACGTCGCTGATTCATGTGCACATGTTGTGTCGACATAAGCATATAAGGTGCACATTGCACATGAACTCCTTTAAAGTTCCTCAGTGGCAGATTGATCAACCATGACAGATCAGGGGTAGTGCCAGATTAGCCTGGCGCCTGGCTAATCTGGCACTACACTTGAATTGTCTTTGCCGATCAATCTCCAACAGTATGATCACAATACGTTGTATAATAGACGTCCTCGGAATGTTTTGAGTATTTACATAAGAGCAAAGGAAATGCAACACTATTAATCTTTCTTAATTCAACATCAAACATCCCTTGCCCTCCAAGGAACACGGAGCAGGAAGTATAGATCCTCATGAGCCCCAGCAACCTCATGAAGATCTATACCTCCTGCAGTTGGGTGCGGTTCAATTCTTCTCAGTAGTCAAGGGGTAAATACTAGCTTAAAGGCCTCCTTACATATTAAATACTAGCATAAAGGCCACTTTACATATTAAATACTAGCATAAAGGCCTCTTTACATATTAAATACTAGCATAAAGGCCTATTTACATATTAAATACTAGTATAAAAGCCTCTTTACATATTAAATACTAGCATAAAGATCTCTTTACATATTAAATACTAGCATAAAGGCCGCTTTACATATTAAATACTAGCATAAAGGCCTCTTTACAAATTAAATACTAGCATAAAGGCCTCTTTACATATTAAAAACTAGCATAAAGGCCTCTTTACATATTAAATACTAGTATAAAGGCCTCTTTACATATTAAATACTAGCATAAAGGCCTCTTTACATATTAAAAACTTGCATAAAAGCCTCTTTACATATTAAATACTAGTATAAAGCCTCTTTACATATTAAATACTAGCATAAAGGCCTCTTTACATATTAAATACTAGCATAGAAACACTGACTATTGCCTGCCGCCCATTCTACCTGCCGAGGGAGTTCTCACGTGTCATTTTGACTGCCGTGTACATCCCACCACAAGCGAACACGGAAGCCGCGATAGCGCAGCTGTGTGATGTTGTTACACAGGCGGAGAACTCAAACCCGGACTCTTTTGTTGTAGTCGCTGGCGATTTCAATAAAGCTAATCTTAGCAAAGAGATGCCTAAGTTTGCACAGCAAGTATCGTGCCCCACTAGAGACGGTAAAATTTTAGATCACTGTTACTCAACCATGAAAGGCGCTTACCGTTCCATCGCCCGTGCTCCACTCGGACAGTCAGACCATGCCATGATTTATCTTGTGCCAGCATACAAGCAACAACTCAAAAGTGCAAAAGCAAAAGTAAAATCAATCAAACAATGGTCACCTGAGGCAGCTGAAACACTCCGTGGCTGTCTAGAGTGCACTGACTGGGATGTGTTTAAGGAGGTAACATCAGACATTCACGAGTACACAGAGGCTGTCACTGACTACATTGCCTTCTGTGAGAGCCTCTGTATTCCCACCAAGACCTGCAAGAGTTTTCCTAATGACAAGCCATGGTTTACAGTAGACATTAAACACAAACTCCACGAAAAACATGACGCATACAAAGACAATGACAGAGAAAGGTACAAACAAGCCAGGTATGCAGTACTAAAAGCAATTAAGACTGCCAAGCGCAACTTCAGATACAGACTAGAACAGAAAATCGCAGCTAGTAACCCTAGAGATATTTGGCAAGGCCTCAAAGACATTACAAACTATAAACCAGCTTCCAAGACTGCTGATGTTACTGATGCGTCTCTTCCAGACACTCTGAATGACTTTTATAGTCGTTTTGACAAAAAGAATATGACCCCACCTCCTTATGTGGAGAGGAGTCATACTGAGAACCCACCTTTCATTATTCTAGACGCCGATGTCAGGTGCATGTTTCAGCGTCTAGACAGCAGGAAAGCTGCCGGTCCAGATAACATTTCTCCACGCTTACTCAGAAACTGTGCGGACCAGCTCTCGGGCGTCTTTACTGACATTTTCAACATGTCTCTCTCTCAGTGCACTGTTCCTCAGTGTTTCAAAAGGTCCACCATCATTCCTGTTCCGAAAAAATCCAAAGTGTCCTCCCTAAATGACTACAGACCGGTCGCTCTGACCTCAGTTGTCATGAAGACGCTTGAGCGCCTCGTCCTCCGGTTTCTGAGAACATTTACCGACCCTCTGCTGGATTGTTTTCAATTCGCGTATCGCGAAAAACGTTCCGTGGAGGATGCGGTGTCACTTGGTTTGTTTTATGTTTTACAACACCTTGAAATCCCAAACACCTATGCCAGAATTTTATTTGTTGATTACAGTTCTGCTTTTAACACCATTATTCCATCTAAATTGTACCAGAAGATCCAGCAAATCGGAGTTCCAGAGACATTGTGCCTCTGGACCCTCGATTTCCTGTTGATGAGACCACAGGTCGTTAAAATTGGTGGAAATGTGTCATCCACCCTCACTTTATCCACGGGCACGCCTCAGGGGTGCGTGCTCTCCCCTATGCTCTACTCCCTGTTTACTTATGACTGTGCTTCATGCCATGCCAGTACTAAAGTTCTGAAATTTGCAGATGACACCACAGTGGAAGGGTGCATTACAAACTCAGACGAATCCGCTTACCGTAGTCAGGTTGAGACTCTAATTAGTTGGTGTAATAACAACAACCTTGAACTGAACTCTGGCAAAACAAAAGAAATGATTGTGGACTTTAGAAAGAAACAGTCCCCTCCCCCTCCCCCTCTTGTGATCAATAGTGAAATCATTGAAACAGTCCAGAACTTTAAGTTTCTTGGCACTACCCTGTCATGTGACCTGAAGTGGGAGGAAAACACTCGCCTTATCGTCCAAAAAGCACAGCAGCGCTTGTTCTTCCTGCGACGTCTGAAAAGTTTCGGTCTCGGTGCCCACATGTTGATGCAATTCTACCGAGCTGTGATTGAGAGCGTGCTCACCTTTTCGATCACGGTTTGGTATGGTTCCATCACGGCCAAAGAGAAAATCAGACTGAGTAGGGTGGTCAAGACCGCTTCAAAAATCATAGGCAGAGATCTTCCTAGCCTGGACTCACTGTACCAGCAGCGTCTCTTACGTAGAGCACGTCTTATCTCCAGTGATTCCACCCACCCCGGCAATGAGCTTTTTCAAATTTTACCATCAGGGCGCAGGTACAGGTCCATCAGTACCAGGACCAGCAGATTCCGCAACAGTTTTTTCCCTCTTGCTGTTCACGCTCTCTCTGATCAACCGGACTAATTGGAGAGAGCGCGAGTGGCGAGTGAGAATGATTGTGTACAGTCAGTTTTTAACTGTATCAGATCTCTCTCTCTCTCTCTCTCTCTCTCTCTCTCTCTCTCTCTCTCTCTCTCTCTCTCTCTCTCTCTCTCTCTCTCTCTCTCTCTCTCTCTCTCTCTCTCTCTCTCTCTCTCTCTCTGTGTGTGTGTGTGTGTGTGTGTGTGTGTGTGTGTGTGTGTGTGTGTTTAGTCTTAGTAACTGACATCAAGACAAATTCCAATGTTTTTATTGTTTTGTACATGGAAACATATGGCAATAAACCATCTTATCTTATCTATCTTATCTTATCTATAAAGGCCTCTTTACATATTAAATACTAGCATAAAGGCCTCTTTACATATTAAATACTAGCATAAAGGCCTCTTTACATATTAAATACTAGCATAAAGGCCTCTTTACATATTAAATACTAGCATAAAGGCCTCTTTACAAATTCAATACTAGCATAAAGGCCTCTTTACATATTAAATATTAGCATAAAGACCTCTTTACATATTAAATACTAGCATAAAGGCTTCTTTACATATTAAATACTAGCATAAAGGCCTCTTTACATATTAAATACTAGTATAAAGGCCTCTTTACAAATTAAATACTAGCATAATGGCCTCTTTACATATTAAAAACTAGCATAAAGGCCTCTTTACATATTAAATACTAGTTTAAAGGCCTCTTTACATATTAAATACTAGCATAAAGGCCTCTTTACATATTAAATACTAGCATAAAGGCCTCTTTACATATTAAATACTAGCATAAAGACCTCTTTACATATTAAATACTAGTATAAAGGCCTCTTTACATATTAAATACTAGTATAAAGGCCTCTTTACAAATTAAATACTAGCATAAAGGCCTCTTTACATATTAAATACTAGCATAAAGGCCTCTTTACATATTAAATACTAGTTTAAAGGCCTCTTTACATATTAAATACTAGCATAAAGACCTTTTTACATATTAAATACTAGCATAAAGGCCTCTTTACATATTAAATACTAGCATAAAGACCTCTTTACATATTAAATACTAGCATAAAGGCTTCTTTACGTATTAAATACTAGCATAAAGGCCTCTTTACATATTAAATACTAGCACAAAGGCCTCTTTACATATTAAAAACTAGCATAAAGGCCTCTTTACATATTAAATACTAGCATAAAGGCCTCTTTACACATTAAATACTAGCATAAAGGCCTCTTTACATATTAAATACTAGCATAAAGGCCTCTTTACATATTAAATACTAGCATAAAAGCCTCTTTACATATTAAATACTAGCATAAAGGCCTCTTTACATATTAAATACTGGCATAAAGGCCTGTTTACATATTTTTCAGCGAAAATCAAGAAAGGCAGTTTGGGCTTGCGTATTGTGCAGTCTGTGATTTGGGACCTTACGACTCAAGGCCGTAAAGTCCAAAAGTATAGAGTAGCACACAACCATTAAGGTACAAAATCACAGACCAGATGGCAGAATACAGTAGACGGCTAATCTCTTGCACACTTTGCTTACTCTGAATGACTAAGCGGGACCTGTAACCGAGTCTAATTCCAGTTTTGAGATCAGAGCCATTTCGTTGTGATTATGGTTAAAGCCAAATACCCTAGGTAGTTAAGGGGTACCAGATCGTAATGTCTCCTGTCTAAATGTTCGTAGTATGTAATGTCTCCTATGTAAATGTTCGTAGTATGTAATGTCTCCTGTCTAAATGTTCGTAGTATGTAATGTCTCCTGTTAATGTTCGTAGTATGTAATGACTTCTGTCTAAATGATCGTAGTATGTAATGTCTCCTGTCTAAATTTTCGTAGTATGTAATGTCTCCTGTCTATATGTTCGTAGTATGTAATGACTCCTGTCTAAATGATCGTAGTATGTAATGACTCCTGTCTAAATGATCGTAGTATGTAATGACTCCTGTCTAAATGATCGTAGTATGTAATGACTCCTGTCTAAATGATCGTAGTATGTAATGTCTTCTGTCTAAATGTTCGTAGTATGTAATGTCTCCTGTCTAAATGATCGTAGTATGTAATGTCTCCTGTCTAAATGTTCGTAGTATGTAATGTCTCCTGTCTAAATGTTCGTAGTATGTAATGTCTCCTGTCTAAATGTTCGTAGTATGTAATGTCTCCTGTATACATGTTCGTAGTATGTCTTATGAAAATGCTGGACAACATGGCTACCTTAAAATCATGAAATTTGAATGTCGTAAAATGAACGACTTTTCTGTTCTCTTTCTCCTTGTATGCACGAGAGTTCCTTCCACTACGCTCAAAAGGCAGCGGTAAACCTCTGTGATGTGTACCTACTCACATAGATTGTGAGAAGAAGGGTAGGGGTGAACAGTTTCAGTTACAGCAAGACTACATTGATAACGAGTGGTGTTGGCAATTGTTAGCAGTCCAAGCCGGCCCGGGAGCAGATCGCTAACTTGTAACAAAACCAGCATCCCAGTGAATAGATGATCATCCGGCCCAAGTCGACCGCAGTTGACCCGAGCACAGTCGTGCGCTATTGCTTTAAAACACATCTTTTCCAATCTCACTACTCCGTCTTACCAAATTCCAGTCTCTCTTATGTTTCACAAAAACATCATGATGACCATGTGCCAGTTCTTGTTGTGATGGTTCTTTGTGCTTTGGGTAAAACTGTATAATAATTAATAATGATTACGGTATTTATAATGCGCTTATCTTATAATAATTATAACTCTAAGCGCGCACTCACAACTCGCGCACGCATGCGCACGCTTTAGACGACTCACGTACAACAAATGGTGAAATATATTGCGACAGTCATCTTTTGTGGGGAGTGTGGTGATATAGTGCTAGAACTGTTGAAAGAGGTGAGTTTTGAGGGCGGACTGAAAGGAGGAGAGAGAGTCTTTCTGACGGAGAGAGAGTGGGAGAGTGTTCCAGGTGGATGGACCATAAACTGAGAAGGCGCGGGGGCCGAAAGTGCTGAGTTTGGTGCGGGGGATGTGGAGACGGAGAGGGTCGGAGGCGGAGCGGAGGGAGCGGGAAGGAGTGTAGGGGTGAAATAAGTTGGAAAGATAGGCAGGAGCGCAGTTGTTCAGGGATTTGTAGCAGAGAGACAGAATCTTGTATTGGATACGCTGTGGGATGGGAAGCCAGTGAAGAAGTTTGAGCAGGAGTGTGATGTGGTCGGATTTTTTTTTTCTGAGGACGAGGCGGGCAGTATTGTTCTAGACGCGCTGGAGAGTGGAAGTGGTAGAGTGAGGGAGGCCGGAAAGGAGTGAGTTGCAGTAGTCAATGCGAGATAGAATGAGAGAGACAGCAAGTTTGGTGGCAGCTTCGGTGGTGGGGTATTTTCTGATCTGACTGATGCGGCGGAGGTGAAAGTAGCATGCCTGGGCAGTGGCGGAGACGAAGCTGGTCATGGTAAGAGAGGAATCAAGAATAACGCCAAGGTTTTTGGCCGAGTCACTGAGGGAGATGGGGGTGCTGTCGAGTTGAAGGTGGAGAGAGGGAGGGAGCTGGGAAAGTTTCTGGCGAGTGCTTACCAACATGGCTTCCGTTTTATCGTCGTTCAGTTTAAGCTTGTTTGCTGTCATCCAGTTTTTCACGTCTTCAAAGCAGTCAGCCGTGCGAGTCAGTAGTGACTGAGTGTTGTCGAGTTTGTCTTTGTCTAGTAGTTGTGAGTCGTCAGCGTAGAGGTGGTGGCGTATGTGGTGAGACTGTATGATGTTGGACAGGGGGGAGGTGTAGAGTGTGAAAAGGACCGGGCCCAGGACGGACCCCTGTGGTACTCCGCAGGAGAGCGTGACTGGGTTGGAGGAGACGCCGTCAATGGTGACGGACTGCTGTCTGTCGGAGAGGTATGAGAGAAACCAGGAGTGAGCAGAGTCAGTGATGCCAAAGGAGTGACGAAGGCGGTGGAGGAGGATAGAGTGGTCTATGGTGTCGAAGGCGGCAGAAAGGTCGAGTAGCGTAAGAAGGGAGATGTTGCCTGAGTCGGTGGAGAGAAGCAGGTCGTTTAAGATGTGTAGAAGGGCTGTTTCAGTGCTGTGGTGTTTGCGATAGGCAGACTGGAATGGACTGAGGAGGTTGTTGTCGGCAAGGTGGAGGTTGAGCTGGTTGAGAACAACCTTCTCAAGAAGCTTGGACAAGAAAGAGAGACTGGAGACTGGGCGATAGTTTTTTAGTTCGTTTGGGTCGAGGTTGTGTTTTTTGAGGAGAGGACGGACAATGGCGGACTTGAAGATATCAGGGACTGAACCGTTCTCAAGAGATGTGTTGATGATGTCGGTAATGAAGGGCAGAAGTTTTGGAAGGCCGTCACGGTAGAGAGAAGCTGGGAGAGGGTCTAGTTCGCAGGTTTTGAGAGGCATGGACTTTATGGTTTTGAGGACTTGTATGATTCTTTTTAACGCAGCGAATTGCGAGTTCGTTGAATGATCAATTGTACTTACGGACTTACGACAAAAAGGCTTATTAAGGCAACAACCTATTATTATGTGCCCAAAATATGTACTGAAACGTCATACAACTGTACTTTAGTTCAGGGTGTGCGTGACGGACGCTTTCAGTCCGGGAGACTGTGCAATGTTTAACTTGCCCCTGGAGATTCCAAACCCTTTCACTGATTCAGTCGATGACAGAGGAAGTGAGATCGACCGTCCATCTCAAGGCTGGTGATTGTTTAGCTTGGCGCCTGAGGCGCCAAGCTAAACTGTCACTATCCTTGAGCTTCACCAGTCGATCTTTTATTCACTGTAGTTTGTATGGACTGACGTCAAGACTTCTATGCCCTGCGTGACAAATCAGCCGGTTCATACGTCAGGCTGTGTGTCAAAGGGAGCCGCTGATTCGTTGGTCTTTTCTGGAGGGCCAGGGGATTCCTCTCGAGCTTTCGTTTCTGAGACTTTTACGAGGGCTTATGAGGATCTGTTTGTCATACAGACGCTGACAGGCATTGCTTGTGGGGCGGATGGGTGGGGAGGGTGGACCGATGGGGCGTTTGAAGCGCGACACACCATTTTCTGGCGGCACAAAGTCAGAGTGTGAAAGACGCCCAGGCCAGGCGATTTTGACATCACTGGGCACTGATCGCGGTCAGTTGCAGACTTAACCACTTCACTGTCAGAACACAACAACCAACCGAAGTCAAGAGGCGTAGATCCTTATGAGCCCCGTCTTTGCCTCTGGCATGCTCTCATTTGTAACTACACTGACGTCTGAGGCCGACATGGTTACTTAAGGAAGTTGGGCACAGGAAGTCTCCGTCTCCAGCACCTCCAAAAAAGCACCACATTACAACAAAAGAAAAAAGCAAAATGCGCGCCTACACCTAGTATGTTAAAACGGCAAAAACGAGTGTTGAAAAGCTTGAGCAGGGTAGGCGCTGAGTCTACTGAAGTGCTGGGTCCTAGCAAACTTGAATCCCAGTAGCGAAACGTCTTCGGGCCCATTGTGGCCGTCGTGGGCCAGAGGACCTTTGCTTACTGAAAATACGTCATTCGTCATACGTCATTTGTCATACGTCATTCGTAGAGCTCCTGCATGGGTTTGAAATTGCGAGGCTTTCAATGCAACCTTCTTCACCAGCACTAAATCTGCGACATTATTTCTAACGGCTGGCCGTGAAGGGGTTACACTCTGACAACTTCCCCTCTTGGCGAGCATAATTATGGCCGACACCTGCAGGCAAGAAGCACAGATTCTTACGAGGCCCTGCAGCTGCCACGGTCCATGAGAATCGGCGCCACTTCGCGACGTCAACGATCAGTGACGGCAACAGCGTTAGGTTGTGGCGTCTGACGCGAATTTGTAGAAAATCAAATTGGAAACACAAGACTGGAAACCTAGACGGATTGCTTCTGATGGAAAGACAAGACTGGAAACCTAGACGGACTGCTTCTGATGGAAACACAAAACTGGAAACCTAGACGGATTGCTCCTGATTTTAAAATAAAGAATGATAAAATATATATATATCCTCAACATGATTGTCCAGCTACACGAGGACCAGCAAGGCCAGGTCAGACTCAACAATGACCTCTCAGAACCATTCCCTATTATCAACGGCGTAAAGCAGGGCTGCGTGCTGGCACCGACCCTCTTCACCATCTTTTTTAGCATGATGTTGAAGCAGGCCACAGTGGACCTCGATGATGACGATGCAGTGTACATCAGGTATCGTCTCGATGGCAGCCTGTTCAACCTCAGACGACTGCAGGCCCACACGAAAACCCTAGACCAACTGATTCGTGAGCTGCTTTTTGCTGATGATGCTGCCCTCGTTGCACACACAGAGAGAGTCCTGCAGCGCATCACGTCTTGCTTCGCTGATGCTGTCCAGCTCTTTGGACTCGAGGTCAGTCTGAACAAGACAGAGGTCCTCCATCAGCCGGCACCCAAGACAGTGTATCACCCTCCTCACATCACCATTGGCGAGTCTGAACTAAAGTCAGTGCACCAGTTTACTTACCTTGGCTGCATTATCACGTCGGACGCCAAGCTGGTCAAGGAGCTTGACAGCAGGCTGGCAAAAGCGAACAGCGCTTTCGGGCGACTTTTCAAGCGGGTGTGGCACAATCAACAGCTGAAAACAGGCACCAAGATCAGCGTGTACAGAGCTGTGGTCCTCACCACCCTGCTGTATGGTTCCGAGTCCTGGGCCCTCTACCGCAGCCAACTACAACTCCTCGAACGCTTCCACCAGCGCTGCCTGCGTACCATCCTGGGCATTCACTGGAGTGACTATGTCACCAACGTCGAGGTCCTTGAACAGGCTGAAACTGTGAGCATCGAGGCTTTGCTGCTGCGGACACAGCTCCGCTGGGCGGGGCATGTCTCCAGGATGGAGGATCATCGCCTACCAAAGATCACACTGTTCGGCGAGCTTGCTACTGGACACCGTGACAAAGGGGCACCAAAGAAGAGATACAAAGACTGTCTCAAGAAGTCACTTAGTGCCTGCCAAATCGACCACCACCAGTGGTCTTCGCTTGCTGCGGACCGTGACACCTGGCGCTCCACCATTTACAAGGCAGCTGTCTCCTTTGAGGACTCTCACAGAGCTAGCTTTTAAGGAAAAGCGGCTCAGGAGAAAAAACAGAGATGCCGCAGCTCAGAACCCTGGCCATACCTTCCCCTGCAGCCACTGCGGTCGAACCTGCCTGTCTCGGATTGGCCTCCGCAGCCACGAACAAGCCTGCAGACGTCGTGGTCAACTCCTATAAAATCTTCGTTCGCGAAGTCAAGCCAGAGAGAGGTTAGGTTAGGTTTATTGTTGCTAAATGACACCAACAGCCGCAAAACGAACAAAAACGTTTGGTCTGGTGTACAATTTCCCGTTAGAAAACCAGCTATCCATAATTTGCTCTACAGAAAAAAAAGATCTTTCGCGAAAACAAAAATTACAAGCACGTAAATGTCACGAGAAAAGAAAATTAATTCGGAAAAGTGAAATCAAAAGCAATCTAACGTAAAAACAAAATGGCGCCGGTATTGTGAAACCACGAATGACGTCAAAAACAAGAAGTGCAGCCTTGATTACAACGCAGGCGAACAGACACGATGCTCACGCGTCAGGTTAAAAAGGACATGTCCAGCTAGGTGCAGAGTCCAGCTAGGTCAGCCCATCGAGGGCTCTGCCTGTAACAATGATTAACCCGTTGAGTGCCAAGAAAAATTAAACAACACCCAGCTGCAAGAGGTATAGATCCTCATGAGCCCCCGCAGTCGCGGGGGCTCATGAGGATCTATGCCTCTTGCTGACACTACATTGAATCCATGTTGCTGGGACGGCGAGGTTGTCTTGGTGTTGGCTCAAACGAAGATTGCAAAGAAACAATCCACGTCCATTAGCATTGAACTGGTTAAATGTTAGAAGCCGGAATGGTTTTGTTGTTGTTGTTGTTGTTGTTTTTACGCATGTAAACACTGTCCAAAACCTTTCAAATCATACAACATTGACACTGTGCGGGCTCACGTCGTTAAATAAGCTACCTTTTGGAGTTACCTTGTTACCTGGTGAAAGCTTTTCAGCAGATCGCTCTTAAGAAAAATCTGAAAACCCATGGAGCGCTGACTAGTGTGTCAGCTAGGAAAGCCTTTATTATGTATTCTTAATTTGTGCGAGCAAGTTAATGTACATGGTTACCACGCGAAAAACTGCTTGGACGGTCGTCTGATTAAAAGGCTGCCTCGACCAGTATGATCAAATGATTATCTCCAACTAACACCATGAAGACACGCTGACCATGCCACCTCTTCACAAAAATAGAGAACATATCATGTACATTGTAGTCTAGTGATGGCGGCATGATTAACAAGATCAGAGTATAGAACAAATGATGCTTATTATAATTTGCGCGAGCGAGTCTACATAGCTCAGTTCTGACAGCACACACTCCCTTAAAAATGCGCGGGCCTACTGCGGCCGACGTCGGCCCGATGAACAGCAACCCTTCCCCATTCCCTCCTCCCAGCCCACATTTGAAGCCCCTTCTCTCCCTCCACACTGTGTTCTTTCCGTCATCTCGGACGTCGGTCTCTACCGGCCTGCAGACAACGGAGGAACAAGACCAGAGTCCCAAGACTGATGTTGGCCGAGACCACGCTAATTACGCGCCAGACGGCCTTGTGTCTGAAAGCTAGACTAACATGATAATGGGTAGTCATGTTTCAGAGTGGCAACAGACGTGCACATTATTATTTACTACGCACTGTACAAGAGATGGTCTGATCACAGAATCTGACTGTTACAGGAGATGCCTGATCAGAGGCTTGGTGTCTGAAACAGACATGCTTGATGCAGACAAACCGCTGACAAGACAGTACAATGCAGAATCCCTGTGTGAACTTTATGCGTGGGCACAGAGCTTCACTACAACGTGTATACCTACGAAATCGGAACAATTTAGGCGACACAAATCTAATAATACGACTATGGCAAACACTACAGCTACAATAAAAGATTAGAATGTATAAACTTTCTCTGTCTTCGTAAATCCAAAGCTTTCATTATATGAGGACGATGAACTAGCGTATCAATTTTACTGTAGCTTTAGTTCTAGATAGTTCTAGATAGTTCTAGATAGTTCTAGATAGTTCTGGATAGTTCTAGAGGAAGAAGGATGACAACTAGATAAACCCACACATCTTAAACCCACGCATTCTTACTCATTTTACAAAGCAATCATGAAGGACATTTTTACTTTTATTCACAGCGCAACGATATAGAACACTTTGACTCATTTGTTTACAGAGCAACGACGTACAACATATTTTTACCCTTTATCTTTACGGTACAGTGATTTATGTATTCGAGCATTTCATTTCACGTATACGTTGTGCACGTTCTGCATAGGCATTTTAGCAGAGGAAGCCACCGTGATGAAAATCCACCCGATATTACAACAAAAGATTTTCGCTACAACGAAGAGCAACTAGGAAATTGCAACTAAGGCCAAAATTAGAGACCAGCATACAATCTGCGTCCAATGGCAGTGAACAAGTTAATCGATATAACCCCCAAGGGGCATGTCCTAAATTTTGAAAATCAGTGTCATCTAACACCAATGTACCAGGTGCAGGAGATGGATCGTCCATGATAATTCAGGGGTAGCGCCAGATGAGCTTAGCGCCATAAGGCGCCAGGCTACTCTGGCACTACCCTTGAATTATTATGATCGATCCATCTCCTGTTGCAGTGTGGCGGGGATATATGGATTAACAGTCAGGAGGTCATCATTTTTACCACAATAACATAATGAAATTTATAAGATTATGGCACGTTTATGAAATTTCTGTCTAAACATCGCCGTTTATGGCAAGTTCATGAGATTAATATTTGAACATCGCCGTTTATGTACAAGTTCATGAGATTAATATTTGAACATCGCTGTAAAGAAAGTGGACTAGCTATTTAAAAAAGCTGACAATATTTGCGCTTTAGCCAACAACAAAAACCTATTACGTTAATACTCTGAGCAAAAGGACTTTACGCCAGAGTCTTCGGCCTCGGCTGACCTGAAGGCACTTTGCTTTCTGGCCTATCCGCAACGCACACGTCCCACACTAGGAAACCATAATGCATTTTTTTCTGAATTTAAAAAAAGAAACCCGCAGCGTGCGCGAGGGCACTGACCCTACATTTCTTTAATTTAGAATCGTAATAGAATACTCTGGGATCCTTTGTGGCATCCACTCTGAAATAGATGGTAGTTACTTTTAAATAATAGACCCGATGCTAGGGGGGTGGTTTTTACGGACTTGCTATGAAACGTTTTTCTTCTTTTTAAGTCCCTTCTATTTATAGAAGGGACTTTTTAGGACGGGTCGCGGTGGGGCGAATGTAATAGCATGTCCATGATGACAAAGGCGGGCAGGCTAACACTCTCACAATTGAAGTAATAAGATAAAAATTACGTCATGTGTAGTTACGCTAACATCGCTGCTGAACGTACACTTGGCGCGAAGCGCCGTAGCTGCGTATGTGCGTATGTATGTTTGTGTGCGTAAACAAGAGAATCTCCGATATTTCCGCCGGGGTACACACAAGCTTGAAACATGGCGAAATACTTTCTTAAGTGGGTGGCTAAGAGAGCACCCGAGCATATTGTAATTGAATGTCTCATTGAGACATGAAAAACTGTTTATAGGAAGTCGGTTGACCCTGATTAGAGTCCGTAATTTTTGTCATATTTACTTGAACGTTTGCATTTAGCTAGTTTGGAGAAAGACATTAGATGAGTTCGTTGGCCAGCTTTGTATCCTTTCAACTTCTGTAGTAAATTTTTGTTCAGAAAATAATTAAAACAGTAAAAAACCTTAACTTCTAGAGAAAGTCAGACAGTGACGGTTACGTAAAAGAAGCAACTCCGTCACCACGCAGACATATGAGGCAATTCTCTCTCCCTCTCTCTTTCGCTCGCTCTTTCTCACACATATGCGCGCATCTCCAAGAGTCAAAGATCCTCATGTGCCTGGAGGGCGCATGAATATATATATATATATATATATATATATATATATATATATATATATATATATATATATATATATATATATATATATATATATATATATATATATATATATATATATATATATATATGCATCTTGAGGATGTTTGAAGCGCGCGCATGCACTCACGCACACGCACACGCACACACTAACACATACACACATATCGAGGCGCTTTCAGAATAGAATGCAGGTGTACTTAGTATAGCATGATTTCACACAAATTATAGCAAGACTGAAACTGTACGGTGAAGTTCTAGTTTTGTCACCATATTCGCAAGTCTTGAAACGAAAGCGAATCTCATATAACGTTAAATATAAAATTACGTAAAAACAAAAAAATACGTCATGACAAATGACGTTTGACAAACCAATAATACATAAGTATGCGCGCATCTCCAAGAGGCGTAGATCCTCAAGTGCCCGGAGGTTTCATGAACATCTATGCCTCTTGAGGATGTTTGCAGGCCGCGCATGCACGCAGGTGCACGCACACGCATACACACACATCGAGGCGCTTTCAGAAGAGCATGCAGGTGTACTTAGTATAGCATGTAGCTAGGTAAAGTCAACCTGATTTCACACAAATTATAGCAAGCCTGAAATTTTACCGTGAAATTCTAGTTTTGTTACCATTTTCCCAAGTCTTGAAGCGAAAGCGAAACTCATATCATGTTAAATATAATATTACGTGAAAACAAAAAAATGCGTCGTGGCAAATGACGTTTGACAAACCAATGACGCGTGTGCACTGCGCGCGCCCGTTACAGAGTTCACT
>BTPG01000008.1:74457881-74582881 GCA_036245525.1 Semisulcospira habei
AGTACAAACAAGACATAAAAACATTATAGCATAATTATGAACATTTTCTCCCTGCACTTGCACAGCTACAAATTCCAAATGGATATAAAGTAAACACTACAAAATCTTTACACATAACTCTTACACATCTCACACAAACATCTTTTATGGACTGAACTGAGCGGCACTTATACATTCACACCCACCTCTACATATGCATACATAATACGCGTGTTTCAACCTAGTCCTAACCCTCACTACTTATTATACAAACATCTCAGTACATTATTACACGTTATTACACAAGCTGCATAATTAAAGTCTACCATAGTAAAATAATTAGTGGGTAAACACTCAGTAACAACAATCCCAGTATGTCCATGTTCACCACCAAATGAAACACAATATAATCACTTCTCTAAAATCAACAAGCTCCATTTCTACTGATTGCACAGGTAAAGGGGAATAGGGGGAGGAGTTAGGTTTGGGTATGCGTGGATGAACCTACAGATTGCTTAGTGATGGATTTGGGGATGAAACTGTGCTGTAGTCTGAGTGTCCTAGCTTTGTGCGTGCGGAGTCTGCGGCCAGAGGGGAGGAGTTCATAGAGGTGGGCAAGGACATGGGATCTGTCTGAAGCTATCCGCCTACCCTTTCTCACCACACGCTGTTCATAAAACAGACGTATTCAGTATAAACATCAAAGTATTTAACCCGTTTACTGCCGAGAAAAACATAACAAGACCCAACCGCAAGAGACATAGATCCTCATGGGCCCCCGCAGTCGCGTGGGCTCATGAGAATCTATGCCTCCTGCTAAACCACTTTGTATTCGTGTTCCTTTTGACGCTGGCGATCTATGACTTTGAAGTTTCAATGATATCAAAGCGCAACATACGTCTAGGGGCAGTGAAAGGGTTAAGTGCAGATACACTGAGGGATTAACACATTGCATGCTGAGGTCGAAAGGCACTGAGTTATACTTTGAAGACACTGAATAGCTTAGATAAGGCCATGACAGTTTGTAGGCAGTGACAAGAGAGGTAGATACAACCACATTATTCTGACACCACCCTTGAACTATCATTGGAAATCAAATTTGTCTTTTTATCGTATGCATGGCTGATGTAGCTAAAATTGTAAACTGAGAGATCGAATGACTCGGATGCACTTAAGCTTCGAGCGGAAGTGCGCGCGCTCAGTTCTCGCGCTCATGCGCAAAGTGAAGTCTGGGATGGTGAGTAATGAGTCTCAAGGGCCCCGTCACACGGGAGACAACACCGGTCTGCTCTCTGGCCCATTACCTCCCTTGGCATCAATCTTTCGTGCGGGAAGACACCTTTGTCCTTCAGCTTTTTCCATCGACTGCTATGGTGCGCTACTTCACAGAGAATCCTACTGTCTGCAAAAGCCATAGATCTTCAAGTGCCCCTGCATTCTACAGGGACAAAAGAGAATCTATAGCTGATGCTGACGAAGTTAAGACATGTTTTAAGAGTTTACATGTTTTCCTCAGAGAGACAGGGTAAGCTGGGGATTCCCGCTGCGACTGAGAGAGATTTTTCCATCGCGTGGCGGCGTAAGCCGAATGTGAAAATTGAACTCAGAAGTTGCAGTCAAATGAGGCATAAACAAGTGACATCCCTTTCGTGTCTACAGTCAAACTGAATGACTCACTCGCTTTACTATCTTCTGCTGCGTGTTATGTGCAGGTCGGTAAGGATGGATTGAACACGGTATTTTAACCCATCGGGGACGTGGTGCCTCCGGATACTACGCGGCTTTAAGCCGCGTATCCGGAGGCGGCTCGTCTCCAATGAGTTAACGGATTTGTCCGCTAGGTATGATGCCTGTGAAAGCTCATCTTGCACTATGTTTAAGCTATCACTGTGATCCACATCCGATATCTGGAGCTGGGTGTGAAGTTAAGGACAGGAAGTCGCTGAAACGACTGCGATTAAGAAACCGGAAGGATGACACAAAGCCGGTGGACTCTGCAGCTCAGTCAAGGACACATGGCAAAACATCTTGGCGACTAATGAAAATGGGCGTATTATGAACAATTCGCATATCCAACCTTACTGACAACTAGACAACAATCAGCAATGATAGTTCGAAGGGGTGGGCCAGAATAGCTTGGCGCCATAGGACGCCAAGGTATTAGTAGTAGTAGTAGTAGTAGTAGTATTGTGAGGACAAAACAGGCCGTGAGGCCTTTGCAAATGTCCTTTCTTTCTTTAAGTACTTTATGGGTCTGCTATGCATGCAATTTTTCCTATAAATCATTCATCATAGGAATAGAAAATCTCTTTAAATTTGTGTAATTCGTCCAGCTGGGTTTTAAAAGAATTTATATTAGGTGCATTTTAAAATGAAACTGGTAAATAATTCAAAACAATGGAAACTCTGTTAGAAAAACAAAACTTCCGCAGGTTAGTGTTTCAGTGCTGTATCTTATTGTCTATTGTCTATTCTGGCACACCTTTGAACTACGAGTATCATAATCGATCTGTCACATGAACTTACACGATAAAAAAAAATTCAGGCGGAAACTGCCAGCTTGGAAATGCTTTGCCCTATGTCTCAGTGTGTCGAGAAAAGAGAAAAGAAAATCACGACAAAGAGGGAAATACGCCACATGAGGAAAATTACAAAACATGGTATAAAATGTGTGGTACAGAAAAGCTATTTATCTTTGATTTTCCAGAAGAGGGGAAAAGGAAAAAAACTGTGACTTGAAAGGGACGCAATCACGCATACATGCACGCACGCACGCACGTACGCAGGTAAGCACACAAGCACGCACCACACACACACGCCGCGTGCGCGCGCGCGCACACACACACACACACACACACACACACACACACACACACACACACACACACACACACACACACACACACACACACACGGGCAAACACAACTATATTAGCAGTATACCACATTGTGAAACACTGTTCTTGGTTATGCTGGCTTACATCTTTCACAGTCATCGGTATTGCACGAACACTGGGCTACACAAGAGACAGCCAATGGGGTGGGGAGTGGTGGGAGGGAGGTATATTTTGGCCTCGGGGGTGTATCATGTTCTGTCAGCTTTATGCATCATGCATGTTTTTATCTCCGGCTGGGCAATCACAATTGGTCTCCATTACAGTCAGGTGCCCGACAATATGCATAGTTCTGTTTTGCATTAGATTATCTCCTCAGTATTTACATTTTTAGAGGAGTCAGACTCTAGCCGTCGCCATGCTAGCGTATTACATTGTGTTAACTCATTCCACCCCAGACACACCACAACAAGATAAGGATCGCCCATGATAGTTCAAGGGTGATGCCAGAATAGCTTGGCGCCTATGGGCGCCAAGCTATTCTGGCATCACCCTTGAACTATCATGGGCGATCTGTTTCCTGCACTGCAATCCAGTCTTCAGAGGACAACTGCAACATTTGGGGATTTCGACATTGGGGTACAATGGGTTAACCCTGTAGGTGTCGGTAGCCACTTTTGACCTGCAGGAATCATCGCGACAAACGTCGATACCGACACTCAAAAAGTTAAAATTGGACAAAACTGTACAAGTTCCCAATACATTTGTGTTTTTGCGATTTGCGTCGGTGCCTCACAGAATAAATAAAAACCAAACCATAATAAAAAGTCGCAACAACAGTGCAAATAACAAAGGGCAGACAACAATATTGGACGTAAAAACCTCCGTCTACAGATGATAATATGCCACGATATCACGCCAGCAAAAAGACAAGGGTACTCAGGAGACATGGCGCCGTCAAGACACCTTCCTCCCAGTGTGCCTATTTCCGTCTAGGAATGTCAGCGTCATCAACACAGATCAACATGAGACATAGATCCTCATGAGCCCCTGCGACTGCACCAGTACAGTACTGCGGCTGCAGGGGCTCATGAGAATCTATGCCTCTGGAAGATGGATGGTTTTGGTAGGGCATTTGTCTGAGGCATATCAGTGTCATTGTCTCTGGGGCGTCCATGATAGAGTGCACTGGGGAGCAATCATCACAAACAGGACGATACAAGTGGCGTTCTGTCCTCCGATCGCAGTAATAAAGACAGATGGACTTCCCGTACAAAAAAAAAGTCACGAGAGAGAGAATCAATGAATCAATGAATCATTGAATCTTTATTTTACAACGGTGAAGATATTAACAGAGTCAGTGACTGTCATTTTTCGTACCTGCCGTTGCTACAACTACGACTAACTAAGTACAAAATATACATTAAAAAAGAGACATCAAAGCACAGTAATACAAAATAGATAGTCTACTAAACACAAACACGCGCATACGCCGCGCACAAACGCACTCACGCGTCCACACACACACACACACACACACACACACACACACACACACACACACACACACACACACACACACACACACACACACATACACATGATTGTTAGAATATACACGTACATTTGTGTGTCTACGAATAACTAGATATTATTATTTGAGTAATGTCAGATACCTATAAAGTCTTGCCTTAAAACGAGATAATGTCGGAGTGCCTTTAACGTGATGTGGGAGTGAGTTCCACAGTGTGGAACCCGCAAATGACAAAGTAGATTTAAATATATCTATTCGGGGTTTTGGAACAATATAAAGACCCCTCATGTTCCCATAGCAGGAATCTGATTTTTTAAACAACTCTGTTAGATATTCTTAAGCGCTATGGTTCCACACTTTAAACATCAGTACCCCTTTGTTATATTTAAAATGATTTTGAAGGGGCAGGAATCCAGCTTTACTGAGTTTTTCCTCGGTCGTCAAGTGCGGGTCGGGAAGAATTAATTTTGCCATTCTCCTATGTAAAGAATTTATTTATTTTAAGTGCACATCACTGCAACAATCCCACACCGTCGATGCGTAGTTTATATGTGACATGATGTGTGCATTACTGAACAATTTTCTGGTTTCACTATCTGTGTAATACTTTAATTTCGATAACATAAAGACATTTCTAGAGACCGTTTTACAGACATTGTCAATGTGCATCTGCCACCTCAGCTGATTATCAATTGTCACCCCCAATAGACGATGTTCGCCTACATGTTCTATGATGTCGTCGCCGAGTGATAGATTAAGCTTTAAAGGTTTTAACTGGTGCTTTTGGCGTGTTGCAATAATCATAGATTTTGTTTTAGTAGGATGCAGAATCATTGAGTTGACTTTACACTATGCTGATATATCGTCGATACTTTTTTGAAGGCCGTTTTCAACTTCACGTATGTCTTTGTTAGCTGTGTGGATTGAGGTATCATCGGCGAACATATCACACTGTGTTGCTTCGTAGGTGAGACTTAGAGGCAGGTCATTGATGTAAATACAAAATAAAAGAGGACCTAAGATTGACCCCTGCGGAACCCCGAGTTTAACATCTTTAGTAGAAGAGTAGGCTCCATTAGCAATTACTTTCTGTTTTCTGTTTTCGAGGTATGACATAAAAAAGGAAACAGCCATGTCGTTTCGAAGATAATGCTTAAGTTTGGAAATCAATATTGTAAGGTTCACTAAGTCGAAAGCCTTTTTAAAGTCAAGATAAATTACACCTGTCAGCTGCGAATTATTCATATTTGAAAGCCATGTGTCTGTTAATCTGCTCAGAGCCGTATGACATGAGTGCCGAGGGCGAAATCCTGACTGAGACGAATGTAGCAACTTTCGCGATTCTAAGTAGTCAGACAGGTGTTTATGTATATGCCTTTCAAAGGGTTTAGATAATACTGACAGCAGAGAAATGGGTCTATAGTTGTTAGGGTCAGTTCGATCTTTTGATTTTGGCAGTGGAACGACTTTTGCAACTTTGAGGTCTGTAGGGAATACATTCTTTTGAATACATAAGTTGTAAATATAAGTAAGGGTCACTATGATGTATGGTACAGACAACTTTAATATTTGTGGGTTGATATCATCATGGCCGGAGGACTTCTTATTAGCTAGGTCACTAATTAGTTTGCCCACTTCGTGCACAGCAAGTATGGGGACATTAAATGGTAGTGTGCCAGTTGTTTTTCTGTTGCAGAAATTAACTAAGTAACCGGGGCATATGTCAGCCTCTGTATCACGACTAGGAGTAGTTATCAAATCCGCAACAGACAAAAAATGTTCGTTGAATGTGTCGGCGAAGAGATTACTGGGGACGGTTGTTGACCTACTGCTATTGCCTCGAGTGATCGAATTCAGTACCCACCACACTGATGACACATCTTTGTTGTCCTTGACAGTGTTGCGGATAAAGTCCCTCCTCGCGGCTCGCACCATTGACCTCACACGGTTTCGCTGCTTTTTAAATTCATCAAAGTTCTTTTCTCTTTTTAGGTCATTTCGCACCGACATGGCATGCATTATTTCTTTTGTCAGCCAAGGGGGAAGTATCTCACTCTTTACTCTTTTTGTTCTAATCGGTGCATGTCTGTCTAATACTCCAAGGAATAATCTGTACCAAGTGGACAGCGCAATATTTGGATCATCTGTGAGAAGGACATCGTCAAAAGGAGTGTTATTAAGATCGTGTAGAAACTCATTACGACTGAAATGCTTAAACGACCTGTAGGTTGTTGTGGTATGACGATGTTTCTTTAATTTGGGGAGTTTCATAGACCAGCAACAAATCACGGGGCAGTGGTCACTAACACTAAGATCTGAGACACTAACATCGGACACCGCCTGCTGTTTGCGGTTTGTTTGTATAGACATGGTCAATGAGAGTAGTGCTCGCGGCGGTAATTCTGGTGGGGGGTTTAACTAGCTGTACTAGGCAAAATAAAGAAAATATAGTGTCCCATGCGGGATGGGGTTTAAGCATATCTATATTAAAGAGAGAGAGAGAGAGAGAGAGAGAGAGAGAGAGAGAGAGAGAGAGAGAGAGAGAGAGAGAGAGAGAGAGAGAGAGAGAGAGAGAGAGAGAGAGAGAGAGAGAGAGAGAGAGAGAGAGAGAGAGACAGAGACAGAGACAGAGACAGAGACAGAGATTAACCCTTTTAGCCCCAAGGTCCCATTTCCCAAATTTTGGAAATGTTACTTAACAACTATGTACCAGTTGTAGGAGGTGGGTCGACCATGATAATTCAAGGGTAGTGCCAGATTAGCTTGGCGCCTGAAGGCGCAAGCTCAAGCTAATCTGGCACTACCCTTGAATTATCATGGTCAGTCCATCTCCTGCTGTAGGGACTCGGCTACAAAAGTTAAAGCGACGCCTTAAATGGATTTGTTCTTCTTCTGACTGGCAAACACCACAGCTGGGATAGAGTGCATTTTCATCTCTTCATTTCTGTTGGTAATTATGACTATAAAGACAAAAATAAAACTACCCTCAAAATTGATGTCATAATTGATCAAAGCACGAGAAGACATAAACGTAAAGATTGTCTCTAACGACACCGGTAACTACGCGCCTTTTCCGCCGAATCGGTATCGGAAGTTGCTGCAAGGAAACCCTGTAGGTGCATGTATTAACCCATTCTGCCCGCGACGCACCACAGCAAGATATGGTTCGACCATGATAGTTCAAGGGTGGTGGCACAGCTTGGCGCCTATAGGCGCCAAGCTATTCTGCCACCACCCTTGAACTATCATGGCGGATCTCTCGCCTAGCGCCTAAATTGTAATGCAGTCCTCAGAGGATAACTCAAAATAGTGGGTATTTCTTACCTCGTGCACAATGAGTTAATGATCAAAGGTCTACCATGGCACTTCAAGGGTAGTGCCAGACAAACCCGGTGCTTACATCAGCGCCAGCTAGGCAGACACCTTTTTAAGCAATCGTGATCGACTCGTCTGACGTTGTTGTAAGCTCCAAATGTCAAGCAAAGTTCTCACCTCTGACACCTCACGCTCCAAGTCTCGCCAAATCACGAGCCGCTCGTTACTCTCGCAGTCGTGGCCTCGTAGTGGATACAGCGCATGCCCAATGATGTTGTGACGTTTGTGCCGGTCTACGTCAAACACTGTTAACTTCAACACGCGGTCCTCGGTAGCTCTGTGGGAAACCTACAGAAAAAGAAAAACAAAAACATACGTATTTGTAATAACCCTCTGCGAGTCGGTAGCTGTTTTTTTGTGTGGATATGATTCCCACAGAAAAACAAAAACCGCTACCGACACAGAAAGGGTTAAAATACCAATTATTCCGTTTCCAATGCTTTTAGTCTACTGTAAGAGTCGCACTTTGTTTTTGCGCTGCTGAGTAAAGACCTCCATGTTCCTTGTCTCCATGTTCTTTGTCTCCATGTACCTTGTCTCCATGTTCCTTGTCTCCATGTTCCTTGTCTCGTTGTTCCGTATCTCCATGTTCCGTGTCTCCCTGTTTCTTGTCTCCATGTTCCTTGTCTCCATGTTCCTTGTCTCCATGTTCCTTGTCTCCATGTTCTTTGTCTCCATGTTCCTTGTCTCCATGTTCCTTGTCTCCATGTTCCTTGTCTCCATGTTCCTTGTCTCCATGTTCTTTGTCTCCATGTTCTTTGTCTCCATGTTCCTTGCCTCCATGTTCTTTGTCTCCATGTTCCTTGTCTCCATGTTCTTTGTCTCCATGTTCCTTGTCTCCACGTTCCTTGTCTCCATGTTCCTTGCCTCCATGTTCTTTGTCTCCATGTTCCTTGTCTCCATGTTCTTTGTCTCCATGTTCTTTGTCTCCATGTTCTTTGTCTCCATGTTCTTTGTCTCCATGTTGTTTGTCTCCATGTTCCTTGTCTCCATGTTCTTTGTCTCCATGTTCGTTGTCTCCATGTTCTTTGTCTCCATGTTCTTTGTCTCCATGTTCTTTGTCTCCATGTTCTTTGTCTCCATGTTCCTTGTCTCCATGTTCTTTGTCTCCATGTTCTTTGTCTCCATGCTCCTTGTCTCCATGTTCTTTGTCTCCATGTTCTTTGTCTCCATGCTCCTTGTCTCCATGCTCCTTGTCTCCATGTTCCTTGCCTCCATGTTCCTTGTCTCCATGTTCATGGGACGGCTGGGACTCTTTGGCGCTGTTTCAACTTATTTCACAGACACGATCTGCATCCACTGGCATCAAAGAGGTTAACTACCAGACCTGATCTAAGACGTGGATATAATAAATACTGTACAGATCTGCCGCCAGCTGCAGGTAACATGTCCAGGCCAGTCACTCATTGCCAATACTGTACAGATCTGCCGCCAGCTGCAGGTAACATGTCCAGGCCGGTCACTCATTGCCAATACTGTACAGATCTGCCGCCAGCTGCAGGTAACATGTCCAGGCCAGTCACCCATTGCCAATACTGTACAGATCTGCCGCCAGCTGTAGGTAACATGTCCAGGCCAGTCACTCATTGCCAATACTGTACAGATCTGCCGCCAGCTGCAGGTAACATGTCCAGGCCAGTCACTCATTGCCAATACTGTACGGATCTGCCGCCAGCTGCAGGTAACATGTCCAGGCCAGTCACTCATTGCCAATACTGTACGGATCTGCTGCCAGCTGCAGGTAACATGTCCAGGCCAGTCACCCATTGCCAATACTGTACGGATCTGCCGCCAGCTGCAGGTAACATTTCCAGGCCAGTCACTCATTGCCAATACTGTACAGATCTGCCGCCAGCTGCAGGTAACATGTCCAGGCCAGTCACTCATTGCCAATACTGTACGGATCTGCTGCCAGCTGCAAGTAACCTGTCCAGGCCAGTCACTCATTGCCAACCAACTGCCTATCTGCGGTACAGCCAGACTTTTGCGTGGGGCAAAAAATAGCTCAAAACAAAGCCGTTGGAACTAGGACAAGCAGGCTTTGGCTATTGAAAATTACGTGCAGTTAGATCGTGTAGCCTATACATTTTTTTCCCCGCCTGTTTGTTGTTTGAATTATTTTATTTTTTAATTTAATTTATTTTATTTTTTTATTATTAATTTGTTTTTTTAACTTTTTTTTTTAACGGATCAGGGACCAGTTCCATGAGTGAGATTAGTCCTGCGCCAGCCACTAAGCAAGGTGCTCCGCGATAGCGGAGCACCTTGCTTAGTGGTTGGCGCAGGACTAAGCTCACTCACGCAACTGTCCCCTGTAGCCTGTGTCCGGTGTTGTGGCTGTTATTGACGTTTGACCGTTTATTTTGTCTTACCTGAAACACGTAGCTCTCCTCGAATTTGGGGTTGCACGTTTTCTTCCTGAACTTTGACTGTAGGTAGCGCCGCTCGTCGGGCATAAGGTAAATCCTGCAACAAGCATCAGCAACCAGTCAGCAATAGATCACCGGTCCCACGTCAGGCTAAGATGCATCCTTAGTCAAGTAAAACTGGCAGCAAAAAGAAATCATCGCACTGTTTCAACCCATTTAGCGCAGAAGCACTACACCAGGAGACGGTTGGACCATGATAATTCAAGGGTAGAGCGAGATTAGCTTGGCGCCTTTAGGCGCCAAGCTAATCTGGCACTACCTTGAATTATCATGGTCGGTCCACTTCCTGCAACTGTTATTTAGGCGTTAGGTGACACTTCTAAAAGTTGAGAAATGCGGCCTTTGGGTTCAAAGGGTTACATTGACCTACTTCACGCAGGGATGGGTTATAGTCACAATGTGTGGTATGTAAATGTTCTTAGTATGTCTTACAATAATCTTGGGCACAGAAGGGGTTAACTTTGATGATGAAGTTTGAATGCCGTAGAAAGATAGACTTTTGTTCTCCTCTTGTCCTTTGCACGCAGGAGAGTCTTCCGTTACTTGCAAGAGGCAGGGGGAAACCGGTGTTGCCGTGAGCCTATACTCACACGTATTGTACAACAACAACAACAACAACAACAACAACAATGCAGACAAGTTCTAGCCGAGGAAAGACAATAGGAATAACCCAATGTATCAGAGAATTGTAGAACATCAATGCAAAATGGAGCAGATGGCTTTAAAAAGAGTCATATAACACGAAGCACACTGGTACTCCACCTTCGTCGTTTCGCCGTTGAACCCCATACCTGCTGGGACAAGGTGAACTCCACCCAGCTGCAAGAGACATATGCCCTCATGCGCCCCCGCAGTCGCACTAACTTACCGCAGTCGCACTAACTTACCGCAGTCGCACTAACTTACCGCAGTCGCACTAACTTACCGCAGTCGCACTAACTTACCGCAGTCGCACTAACTTACCGCAGTCGCACTAACTTACCGCAGTCGCACTAACTTACCGCAGTCGCACTAACTTACCGCAGTCGCACTAACTTACCGCAGTCGCACTAACTTACCGCAGTCGCACTAACTTACCGCAGTCGCACTAACTTACCGCAGTCGCACTAACTTACCGCAGTCGCACTAACTTACCGCAGTCGCACTAACTTACCGCAGTCGCGGGGGCTCATGAGGATTTATGTCTCTTGTTAGTCCTATGTTCCTTGTGCCTTATTTTGTCGCATTTACGCCAAATTCGTGATCACGGGCAGCGACGGGTTTAAGTACAAAATGGCCCAAAGATACATCAAAACACAGTGTTCATCTTTCGTTTAGCTTCTTTTTGTTTTGTTTTGATGGGCCCGGTCCTTTTCACACTCTACACCTCTCCTCTGTCCAACATCATCCAGTCTCACCACATACACCACCACCTCTACGCTGACGACTCACAACTGCAAGACAAAGACAAACTCGACAACACTCAGTCACTACTGACTCGCACGGCTGACTGCTACAAAGACGTGAAAAACTGGATGACAGCAAACAAGCTGAAACTGAACGACAACAAAACGGAAGCCATGCTGGTAGGCACTCGCCAAAAACTCTCCCAGCTCCCTCCCTCTCTCCACCTTCAACTCGATAGCACCCCCATCTCCCTCTCTGACTCGGCCAAGAACCTCGGCGTCATCCTCGATTCCTCTCTGTCCATGACCAACTTCGTCTCCGCCACGACCCAGGCATGCTATTTCCACCTTCGCCGCATCAGTCAGATCAGAAAATACCTCACTACCGAAGCTGCCACCAAACTTGCTGTCTCTCTCATCTTATCTCGCATCGACTATTGCAACTCTCTCCTTTCCGGTCTCCCTCACTCCACCATCTTCACTCTCCAACGCGTCCAGAACAATGCTGCCCGCCTCGTCCTCAGAAAGAAAAAATCCGACCACATCACACCCCTGCTCAAACTCCTTCACTGGCTCCCCATCCCCCAACGCATCCAATACAAAGTTCTGTCTCTCTGCTACAAATCCCTGAACAACTGCGCTCCTGCCTATCTCTCCAACTCACTTCACCCCTACACACCTTCCCGCTCCCTCCGCTCTGCCTCCGACCCTCTCCGCCTCCACATCCCTCGCACCAAACTTAACACTTTCGGTCCCCGCTCCTTCTCCGTCTACGGTCCATCCATCTGGAACACTCTCCCACTCTCTCTCCGTCAGAAACACTCTCTCTCCTCCTTCCAGTCCGCCCTCAAAACTCACCTCTTTCAACAGTTTTAGCACTATATCACCGCACTCCCCACCCCAAGCTGACCGTCGTAATGTATTTCACTGTTTGTGGTACGTGAGTCATTGTCTAAAGCGTGCGCATGCGTGCGCGAGTTGTGAGTGTGCGCTTAGAGTTATAATTATTATAAGATAAGCGCATTATAAATACCGTAATTATTATTATTATTATTATGTTGTCTTCAGGTTTTTAATAATCATTTCCTCATTGCTCTCGCGCAGTTTTAACACAGGTCCGATAAACCTACGTGAGTTGGGTCAGCTGACTGCGGCTTTTCTGATTATGTGTGTGGTGTCGCCCGCAGTGTACAATCATATTTCTACTAACATATGGGCTGTATGGCCATGGTAAAGTAGCTTAAATACGTTGTTTTTTTTTTTCTTCAGGAAAATGATCTGGCAAAATCCTTCAAGCACTACCCTGATCTTTAAAAAAAAAAGAGTCCACTTTGGCAGTGCAGAGTTTAACCCCGTCCCTGCCACTCTACGCACATTGTTGTTTTTTAAATCTTTTTTTCACTAAACGACCAACACCGTCCAAGGAACACGGACACACACTGGTCTCAGCAAGAGGCATAGATCCTCATGAGCCCCCGCAGTCGCGGAGGCTCATGAGGATTTATGTCTCTTGCAGTTGGATCGTGTTGAGTTTATCACGGCAGTGAAGGGATTAAGGACACTTCAAAGTGCAGATAAAAAATCTGCTACACGGGAAAACAACTAGCGCCCCACACCGATCGATACACTTCTACTTGACGGAAAACGCTTTGCTGGAACTAAGCGCCTCTTGTCCTTCGGACTTCCGCTGTGAGAGATTGCAGTGCGTGTGCTTGGCTCTTGTTTGTAATGTACGTAACCGACTCACTGGATTCACCATAACAGATATTACTAATAATAACATATATTACTACTAATATATACTGATTAGGTTTTACGTACATTATTCGCAGGAACCCAGGGTTTGTCAAACGATAAGGAGCGAGTGCACTCTGAATCGTTTTCTGAGCTGGACTCTTTGAAAATCGTGTACTACATGTACACAATCACTGTATGACCGCCTTATATTATTAAAACACAAATTCACACACCACTGTATACCAGATCACTCGTCTTCCCACTCCCCCACCCCAGCCACCCCTCCCCCCCCCCCATCCCCACTGCCTACAAAGACAGTAGACTCTCCCCTATGTAAGACACTTGGCACACCACCAAAAACCACACAATACAACTACTTAACAAACACCCCCTGATCCAACACATCTAAACAAACGACCCGTCATGACAAGAACGAAGGAGACCCAACTCTCTTCTCACCCTCCCCCCCTCCCATCCCCCCCCGCCCCCCCCCCCCCCACCCTACGACTCGACACCCCTAGGGCGCGGGCGGCCATGATACAAGATTAAAAGAAACTAGCGATGCCGGGCATCAGCAACAGCCAGAGCGAATCCCCCCCCCCCCTCAACCCCTTGGCCCCCCCCCCCCTCCCCCCCGGACGAAATCAGCGCCAGATGGAAGTCCTTGTCCCTTCAATAATAGCATAGCATAGCATATGTAAGACAAGATTTCTGATTATCTTAACAGACCATACACAAAACATTGATATTCTGACGAGCAAATGAAATGCGACATGTTTGGAATCACCGGAAACACTAAAGAGTTTCCGATGATTTACGATGATTACCAAAATGTTGCATTTCTTGTGCTCGTCAGCATATCGGCAGCATGTTGTTCTGTTCCATCGTCACCAATATGAATGACTAGAATGGCACTGATAAATGGTAGCGCCTGGATACCTTCGCTTGAGTGGTCGGTCTGTCTTTGATGACGTTTACAAAGACAACCAAAACAAGAAAATAATTTTAAAAAAAGAAAGGATTGTGCCAACACTGATGGTGACATTTCAAAAACAACAGAAACTCGCCCGCGCACTGTTATCACTGCCAACCTCAACATGAAACCTCAGCAACCATGTTACACATTATTAGGACTGGAAGTCAAGCGAAACGATTCCATCTCAATACAATACCGCCGGTTGTAAAATTATCGTCAACAATCTACAACGGAGAACGTGATGCCGACATGCAGGCGTTCGTTTGTGAGGGCAAAAGGTCATAAGGGAGTCGTTGGCCGACGTGGACCCGCGCACAGTAGTGCGCGGGTCCACGTCGGCCAACGACGGCTTAATAACATTTTGCATCGATCACGTGTTTTAAACTCTCGCAGTAAAATCCTGCTTCCACGGTGAGTCGCTGATTTAAACGAAATGACAGATGAAGCTATATGCACAATATTTAGTAAAAATAAGAAAAATTACGGACTCCAATGTGCATCAACCGGTTTTTGTGAAACGACCATTTTCTCGCCAACGTGAATCTTAATTTAAAAAAAAAAAAATAAAAAAATCCTCGAGATTATTCTTTTAGGGACAATATCATACAATCTCAAGCTTGTCCGTCCTCAAACGCGGGCTCTAGTCGCTGTCTTACACACACACGCACACGCACACGCACACACACACGCACGCACGCACGCGCGCGCGCACACACACACACGCGCGCGCGCGCACGCACGCACGCACGCACGCACGCACACACACACACACACACACACACACACACACACACACGGCGCTTGGCGCCAAAAGTACGTACTCCGGCAATGTTTTGCGTAGCTAGACGTGACGTCATTTTCATCTTGTTACTTCTTTGCCAGAATTTCTGCCCCAAAGCGTCATGTGCATGATACGGAATGCGCTCCGACCAGCCCCATTTCAAAGTTGTTCCTTTTTTAAAAATAGGAACAACAAAACGAGCATACCGTTTATTTATTTATTTTTTTTTTAATTTATTTTATTTTATTTTATTTTTTTCTCCAAATAACGCAGAATTTGCAGTTCTACGTATCATCTCTTTTTGGCAAAGACGTTGCTTAACTCATTCTACCCCAAGACCGAAATCCCCCAAATTTTGAAGTCGTCCTCTGAAGACTGCGTTGCAGTGCAGGACACAGATCGACAATGATAGTTCAAGGGTGATGCCAGAACAGCTTGGCGCCCATAGGCGGTCAGTCAGTCAGTCAGCCCATAGGCGCCAAGCTATTCTGGCATCACCCTTGAACTATCATGGTCGATCTTTATCTTGCTGTGGTGTGTCTGGGATAGAATGAGTTATGGGAAAATGGCGGTGGGAGTGAGTAGTCATGTGTCCAAAAGTACGGTCCTTGGAGACTTCACGTGTTAACCTCCCCGTCAAGGTGCTCTTGTAAAAAAAAATGTAATTGGTGTAGGTTTCCAGGACCTGCGATACTCAAACATCATATCGCCAAAACGCCTGTGGGACGTATGTCAAAAAACGTGGATTGGCACCAACATGGTAAAAACCGATACCCGCGCGGACAACTGCGGCTCGGAAAAAGCTGGATCGGGATCAGGACTCGGCGTCCCGTGTCGAGTGATCGTGAGCTGCTGGTGATAGCAGAAATCTCCCAGGACGTAGCATTTCCATTACACCAGTTTCATTAAAGCGTGCGCTGGTTTGTGATTTGGGATCTTGCGGCTATGAGAGTCATAAGGACCAAAAAGCACAGACCAGCCCTCTTTTTGTAACAAAACGTTATTTAATTTCTGAGTGCTGAGGGGCCACAGCCGGGGAGGTAGAGAACATCAAGTAGAGGGGCTTATTACTGGACAGTCGTGCATGGCGCTGCAAAGATCACAGCAAACATTTATGTTTCTTTTATTTGCAAAATATGCTAAAGTGAAGAGGACAAGGGATCACTCCTAAAGATCAAATGAAAAATTCAAGGAAAAAATATGATATCAAAAATATATTCTACCGCAGCTTTGATTTTTTCTCCACTAATTAGAACAAATTCTGTTTGCAGGCGTGAGATGGCCATTACCGCCTGCTCGGCGTTAATCTCAACTAACTAACTAAGATTCTATTTGAAAGAGTAACTCCATTATGTATGTGCTGCAATGACAGACAACTGTTGTAGTTACAAATTTGAAAGGTATTTTCAACCTCTGACACCAGCATCAACAGTTCGACCGCATTCTATCATTTTTCTTTAATTTTTGCTGGCTTTCCTTAGCCCATTTTTCGAAATGAAAATGCTTAAAAAAAAAACAAAAAAACACACAACTAAAAAAAAAACTTTTTAAAAACATATTTTTTAATTTTAAAAAAGCAAAGTCTAGAAGTCGTTCAACTTTGTCAAGACTTTAATTTCACTGATGTGTTCGTGCGGTGTTGATTTGTGACGTGCGCTGTTCCCGAGATTCGCGCCGTGACCAGGCTTGTCAAGCCAGAAAGTGCTGCCCATATTACAAACCGCATCATGTTTCTGGTCTTGATAAAAATTCCCAGTGCGGAAAAGGCTTTCGGGCCGGAAGTTGGCTGACGTTGATCCGCGCACGGCAACGTCAACCAATTTCGGCAAGATAATCTTTTACGCATTCGAACATTGCTTGTGTTTCACCTCTCCATTTTAATACTGCATCGTGCGGTCAACAGCTCTGTTGTAAAGAGATTCGTGACGACGTATCAATTGTCAGAAAGGTCGTGCACGCTCCTTGCCGTCTCCCCGTGATTTGTGACAATGCCACAAAGTTCTAAAGCGCATTAATATCCGACGAATGGCAGCGAGGAGGGTAAGCAGAAAAAACTTCACCTACACTGAGCGAGTCCCCTTTAGATAAGAGAAGATGAGATAGTTTATTGCCATATGTTTCCATGTAAAAAAAACAAACAAACAATATAAACATAGAAACATTGGAATTTGTCTTGATGGCAGTTACTAAGACAAAAATAACACACACACACACACACACACACACACACACACACACACACACACACACACACACACACACAGTAAACTCTAAAATATGATTTTCATGCTAAATCCTAAGCAAATACCGGTATTAAACACGGCGAACGGGCACGCCTCACTAATTCAGTTAAAAGCTGACTGTACACATTCCGACAAGTTCTCTCTCGCCGCTCGCGCTCTCTTCAATCAGTCCGGTTGATCAGAGAGAGCGCGAACAGCCAGAGTGTTGCGGAATCTGCTGGTCCTGGTACTGATGGACCTGTACCTACACCCTGATGGTAAAAGTTGGAAAAGCTCATTGCCGGGGTGGGTGGAATCACTGGAGATAAGAATTGCTCTACTAAAGAGACGCTGCTGGTACAGTGAGTCCAGGCTAGGAAGATCTCTGCCTATGATGTTTGAAGCGATCTTGACCACCCTGCTCAGCCTGATTTTCTTTTTGGCCGTGATGGAACCATACCAAGCCGTGATCGAAAAGGTGAGCCGCTCTCAATCACAGCTCGGTAAAATTGCATCAACACGTGGGCACCGAGACCGAAACTTTTCAGACGTCGCAGGAAGGACAAGCGCTGCTGTGCTTTGTGGACGATGAGGCGAGTGTTTTCCTCCCACTTAAGGTCGCACGACTGTTAACCCATTCACTGCTGTCAAAAAGTGAACACCACCCAACTGCAAGAGGCATCGATCCTCATGAGCCCCCGCAATTGCGGGGGCTCATGAGGATCTATGCCTCTTGCTGAAACCATTGTCGTCCATGCTCCTTTGACAGCCGGGGCTTCTTAAAGGATGGACAAAGAACGAGTTAAAACTACAGTCCGCGTCCACGGGCAGGGAAGGAGGCTGGACGAGTTAGTTATTTGGGTTTTGTTCCGAGCTGGCAACTCAGGCCATCTCACGGCGGGGGGAGAGGGGGGGTGGGCAGGGGAGGGGATGAGGGGGACGGGCTGAGACTGACCTGACAAAGGGATCACAGCCGTTGTCGCTGCCCAAGGCTCGGCTGGGGAGGTTCTTGGCCTTGATGAGGGTGACCAGGAGTTTCTCCGTTTCTCGTTCATATTCCACGGCAAACCAGATACGTCCTAGATGGTCTCGCGGAATCTCGTAATCGTCGTCTTCGTCCGCGATCTTGTACAGGCTTGGGTCGATGGACCCTAAAGCGTAGGCACCTGCAAATATCAGAGAAGAGATTATGGTAAGATGGGGTAAGCCACGACAAGACAAGACGAGACAAGACAAAGGAAAAGAAGGGGAGGCAAGGCAAGGGGAGGCCAGGCGAGCCAACACGAGACGAGATGATATAAGATATTATCCAGTAGGTAAAGTCCCTCGGCCCAGGACGGCCGCAGTTTTAATTAATTTCACATTATGGTATCAGTTACTTTCGGCTTGAGATATTTCAAAACATGTTGACCTTTCAACAACACCATCTAGTAAAATGATCATACAAATCTTAATACCAAAACAAATAATAATAAAATAAATAATAATAATAATAATAATAATAACTTCGCTTGAGGCTACCAGAACGATAACTTTGAAGTCTACAATGGGATAATCACAGTCTGTGAAAAAGATGGCATTGTCATACACCATTACCCAAATAGTCTGAGAGGAGACCCGCAGCTAAAGGCTTGTATACAACGAGACCCCGGGGTACAAACACGCACATAACACGCCACGCACAATTCTTTCGTTAAAGGCGGCACGGAAGTAAACTGAAATGAAGCAGGGGCTCATGAGAATCTATGCCTCTTGCAGACGATAGGAGGTAAGGGGGGGGGGGGGGGGAGTGTCTGGCTGACCTCCATGTAACGTTAATTGTCGGAGAAAGAAATTAGGCTAATGTCCTTGTTGTGGGGGACTTGATTGTGTTAGTCAGACGCACCGTTAGGCATACGATCAGTTCAGCGCACAACACAGCAAGCTAAAAGTCTGCAGGCCGACGTTGACTGTAGCTGGTGGGTTTTGCGTAAGGCGGACCTGGGCCCGATGCCATTTTGTTCACCAGGGCCGTGGGGACTGGGGGTCGGGGTCAGGGGGGTGGGGACTGGGGGTCGGGGTCAGCGGGTCGGAATCATGGCACGTTATCACAGTCCGTCTGTGATTTGAAGGTATTTCATTTGTGACCGTCGTCATCATTCGCGAAATGAAATTAGAATCAGGCACTGCTCATGGGTTTTCATGGATAAAGACACGTTATTAAATTTCGACAGTGTTTTGACGATTTGTAATTTGTGACGAGTGTAGTCATTCGCGAATTAAACTCATATTCAGGCACAACTCATGGACTTCCATGGTCAATCTAACTCTCGTTATTTATTTATTCTTTAAACTCCACACACAATGTAAACTAATGCATTTAAAATCGCATGTTGACATTTGATTGCAGGCTTCGTGTTGCAAGTCATTCTCTTGACAAAACTCTAACCTCAACCAATACAAATAAAACAATAAAAACGCTCTTTCGAAATTAAGCCAAACAGAGCTGTAACAAATCGATACATGTTAACAAAAATCAGTCTGATGTAAAAGGGGCATTTCACTGCAACAGCTTGACAAGTGCACTTTTACCGAATCTTAAAACATGGAATCTTCCCTCCATTTGGAATGATAATTCTCCATATTGTAAGTTCCATGACCCCATGCCGTGATATGAAATCCTCAATAATGGCGACATAACGCCACATTGAACCCTCTTTCAGAAGGTCAAGTTGATGTCAAGACACGCGAAACACCACCCAGCTGCAAGAGGTATAGATGCTAATAAGCCCCCGCAGTGGATTATGAGGATCTATGCCTTTGCTATCTTCAATCAGATAGGAGTGCCTAGAGACAGACGGTTAAATTTCCCCCGAAGGCAGGATTTCCTATCATCCCTTTCACATTTGCACTCAGATCTTTTCGTGAGCATTTTGTTTTGTCCTAAGGAACCACGGTGGCTCTGATTGTTGCGCATCGAACCATTGGCCGCTTGAACGTTGTAGCGCATAGAACCATTGGACGCTTGAATGTTGCAGCGCATCGAACCATTGGACGCTTGAATGTTGCAGCGCATCAAACCATTGGACGCTTGAATGTTTGACACAAGAGTTAACAAAACAATAATGTGTTCACAATTGCTATGACGACAAGGGAATCGTACCTATTTTAAATCCTAGATTGTAGTGCGATCAGCCTTTGGTCACTTTAATGTTCAACACACATTTATTTTCTGTGTTTAAAACTATGACCCGTGTTACAATTGCTGAGACGATGCGGGGAAAGTTGTATTTTCAAACTCAGATTGCAGATCACCGGCTCAATGACTAAGACGGTTACAAAAAAAATATTTATTTCAAAACACGTTTTACATTTGGTGAGACCACACGAGAAGTATCTTCTCAATTTCACTTCAAGCATCACATTTCAGATTGATCCTCCTTGCAGTACCTTCAAAACGCGGAGAGCTGGGTAGCTCACTTGGTAGACCTACCCAGGGTTCTAAACAACGTACCCATCCTACTTTCAGGCAAAAGGAAAGACCAAACCCGACTAACAAGAATCAGATTAGGGGGCGAGAGATACCTGGTCCACCCCAACCCAGTCATATGTACATGCGGCCACACACTCACAACAGAACATGTACTCCTACACTGCCCAACCATAAACCACGCCGGAGTTAGACTAGAAGACATATTAAACTCACCCCTTACACTGGAAGGTCTCATAAACCCCACCCCAGACACCTGGCACACCACCACAAACCGCACAATACAACTACTTAACAAACACCCCCTTATCCAACACATCTAAACAAACGACCCGTCATGACAAAAACGAAAGAGACCCAACTCTCCACACCCCACACCCCCCACCCCACCCCCGCGACTCGACCGCCCTAGGGTGCGGGCGGCCTTGATACTAGATTATAAAACTAGCGATGCGCGGGCATCAGCGACACACAGCCAGAGCGAAACAACCTCCACACCCCCCCCCCCCAACTCCATGCCCCCCCCCCCCCCCGGACGAAATCAGCTTCTGCTGGAAGTCCTTGTCCCATCAATAATAGCATAGCATAGCATAGCATAGCTCACTTGGTAGAGCGTCCGACTCTCACCCCAAAGGTCGTGGGTTCGAACCTAGCTGGGGTCAAAATGTGTTCAGACCTCTTCTTGGTGCCCCGTCTTTGAAATCACCTTCGCGGTGGCCCTAACGTTTAACGTTTTTAACCTTCAAAACGCAAGAGATGTATCGACGAAACTGATCAAGGGTAGTGCCTGATTAGCTTGACGCCTCTAGGCGCCCCTGCTAACCAGGCACTACCCTTACGCTTTCATGATGGAAAGCATAGCTCTGGCACTATCACCCAGTCACTGCGGCACACCCATCTCTTTTAGCTAAACTAAGCTGCAAGCAAAAAATTCCACTTTTTTGTCACGTTCTGTACCGATTTTGTTTTTTTTTGCATTGATTTTGATGCGAGCTCAAGCGACATGCAAAGTGAAATCCCTGTTAGAGCCCCAGCCACTGTCTGAATAATGCCGAGTCAAGGACACATTGTCTCCCTTTGTTATACGAAAAATGTCAAGATGCATGAAAAGTACGCACCCAAATAGACATTTGTTGTCCCAAAATGGTGTTATTTAATTTGGTTTAACTCAGCAAAGCACGTACAAAATTGATATCGCCGCGTAGCAGCAATAACGCAGCGCACTAAAAGCGCGTCTTGTCCTAGACTACATACGGATAAAAAACACACACACACAATAATAATTATGTAGTTACCCAACTCCCTGCCAACGGACTTACACATTGTTTCTGAAACTTGTGGTCACTCAACGACCAAAGACCACAACTGTCTAGAGAACATGGACACAAAGTGGTCTCAGCAAGAGGCATAGATCCTCATGAGCCCCCGCAGTCGCGGGGGCTCATGAGGATCTATGTCTCTTGTATGTCGATCGCGTTCGCTTTTTCTCGCCAGTGAAGCGATTTTAAAAAAGAGGTATGCATTTAGCTCTGAAATGAACACTGCTGACTGCTACTTGTTCAGTGTTTCTCATTAAGAACGAGCACGAATACACACGAATAATTATGTTTCAATTATTTGTTTCCTGGTCGAAACAACCACGGTTCTCGCAAATCTCTGAAAAGCGTGTTTCTTTCTTTGTTGGTATTTGTTTGCATTTAACACGCTGCAAGTGACCTTTTTTCGTCTAATTTCATTAAAAAAAAAATTAAAGTCATTTATTGTTCTCGCACATTTGATGCCAAACTAGGACGTATTAACACAGTAAACATGGCGTTGAGTAATTGATGGAGCGATGACCTAGAATTCTAATTCCATATGTCGATCTCTTTTCTGGCTCATCCCTCTTCAAACAGCAGATATTTGGTAATCGGATTATTCAAATAGCAGACGGCGTCATACTGTGCTCCACACTGGTTGTCGCTGACCAGCGGTAGGGAATCGACAGAGACGACCAGTTTGACCGTACCTCAGTCACCATATTGGCGGTGATCGATCCATCTACACTGAATTAACTTTTCAAAATTGGATATTAGATGTTTTGTGTACTTTGATCTTCAGACTCCGCCGACGGGAGATTACTACACCTCAATAGCTTTGGCACAGTCGAGACGTCTTGCATTGGGATACGCTGTTGTAAGCCGGTTTTATGCCGTGTATCCGAATGAGGCACGTCTCCGAGTGACTTTACTATTCCATCTAAACGCTCTACATCAGGAAGCGGATTTGACATACTAGTTCAAAGGGTAGTGCCTTATCAGTCTGTCGACTGGGAAGGCAGAAAGCTGATCTGTCACTGCCTTTGAGCTATCATGGCCGATCAATCGCGTACAGCACTCCCTAACCCCTCCCCTGCCAATGTACGGACATTTTTGTTTCTTAAATCTCGGTTCATTGAACAACGTAAAGCCACCACCGTCCAAGCAACATGGATACAAATCGGTCTGGGCAAGAGATATAGATCCTCATGAGCCCCCGCATTCGCGGGGGCTCATGAGGATCTATGCCTCTTGCAGTTAGATCACTTTTTTCTGGGCAATGAAGGGGTTCAATTATAAGCCAATGTGGTCCCGGGGTCCTTCTGGATCTTGCAAACGCCAGTGCGACGCTGGTTCAATAATGGCGTGGCAGTTATTCCAGTCTTTTGCACCAGAGACTTTTGCTTCACTGACTCTGCGCACGCTGGTGCAAACTTCAAACCCAACACTTCCTTTACAAAACCTTCCTACGCGCCGCGATAAACTAGGGGAGGCTATTTTTTAATCAAAAAGGAAAGTATGGCAACAGGGCAAATGGCAAGGTGTCTGAAGATATTTCGAAATAACCGTTTCATCTCCGTACTCGCGTGTGTCCAGGCTAAAAAAAAAAAAAAAAAATTCCAATGAAAATGAAGCCAGTGACATTTCAAATAGCGCTGTATGTCGCCTTGGCTTCGGATATTAATTACACGACCTCTGTCATGATCTATTTTTTGCTGGAGTGAAGTTTATCTGAATGAATCTATGATCTTTATTTCTTCTTCTTTTTTTCCCACCCCATCTTCTATTTCTAGTCATCTACATTTTTAATCGTTGTGATTATATTGCAGCTGAGCATTTTGGAAACTGCACTGAAGTGTGAAATTATTTACCGCTGGAAAATAAAATATCACCACTGTCATTGGTAATTCGATTCCAGCGTCATTTGCAGGAAAATAATCAACTGTGCATGATAGTTCAATATCGTGATTGAATGGTAATTGGCACCTGCAGGCGCCAAGCTTACCATCCAATCACTACCTTCAGCCATCATATGTGTGCAGTCGCTCCATCTACCGCTACTTTGCATGGATATTGTAAGCTGATTGTGAAGTAATAATAATAAGAGGAAAGGAGATTTGTTAAGTGCTTATTCTAAAAGTAGCTCTAAGCTCTGATACAATGAAAAAACTGAAAGCGAACACACACAGACACACAGACACACACACACACACACACACACACACACACACATACACACACACACACACACACACACACACACATACACACACACACACACACACGCACAGACACACACACACACACAGACACACACACACACACACACACACACACACACACACACACACGTGACAGTGGTGATGAATTGTGCATGGCTTGGGAAATAGACTAGTAAAAGGCAGTGTTGTAGAGGTGGGTTTTGGGAAATGATCTGAGGGAGGAGAGCGATTGACAGTTACGAACAGGGGCCGGAAGGCTGTTCCAAATGGCGGGGCCAAGACGGGGAAAGGCAAGTCAGGCTGAAAGAGTTAAAGCACATGCAGGACAGTTTATACTGAATGCGTTCTTGTACGGGCAGTCAGTGGAGTTTCAAAAAGATTGAAGAGTATGTTGGAAATTGATCGCCTTTCATTGATGTGCTCTGTCTCAAAGTGCCGTCCTAATTAGGCACTAAACTGAGCTATCACAGTCAACTTAACTATCACAACTTGTACACAACGAAAGTCGGCTGATTGTAAAGTCAGACATGCACAGTTGACCCTGATCGTAAGAAAACTGTACAGCCGTGAACGCCCAAATGATTACTCAAAATCAAAAATGTTAAAGTGGTCAAAAACAATCAGCAAGAGACATAGATCCTCATGAGCCCCCGCTGAAAGCAGGGGCTCATGAAAATGTATGTCTCTTGCAGACGGAAGGAGGGTCGCGAACACTGCACGAATAATACGCACACCGACAATCATTCCCACAGCTACCAAAACCTAGGAAATGTGCAGAGACGCATTGTCTGAAGAGAAACAATCGAATGGACGGCCTTTTGACTGGAGAGACCCACACCACTCCAACAGGGCTGGCGGGGTCAAGTTTGATCCCTCCCCCCTCCCTTTCCATTTCAGCCCGATTAGAGCGGTGGAAGTGTCTCCGGTTACTTCTCTGAATTTCGATGTAATTCCAGCAGGACCTTGTTGAGCCTAATTCCGGACTTCACGACGTAAATCACCAAGACAGCATCAAATTCATTTAGTGCAGTTTGTTGCAATCAAAACTTAATCACGAGCCACGCTATTTAACTCATTCCACCCCAGACACACCACAGCAAGATAAGGATCGACCATGATAGTTCAAGGGTGATGCCAGAATAGCTTGGCGCCTGTGGGCGCCAAGCTATTCTGGCATCACCCTTGAACCATCATGGTCGATCTGTGTCCTGCACTGCAAAGCAGTCTTCTGAGGACAACGGCAATGTTTGGGGATTTCGGTCTTGGGCTACAAGGAGTTAATTCTCAAAGTAATATTGACAGTTATGATTGTATTGCGGGTTAGGCTTTAACAGCGTGTAGCAACCGACCCTGAGGTGAATGATAAGCCAGTTGACTACTTACTTACTTCCTTACTTACGCCTGTCACCCCTCCCAGGGTATAGGCCGTCGACGAGAGACCTCCAGCGACTCCTGTCCTGTGCTTCTCCTTCGATTTTACTCCAGGTGGTTCCCAGTCTCTTGTTGTCTGCTTGGAGGTCTCGACGCCAGGAGTTTCTCGGCCTACCTCTTTTCCTCTTTCCCTGGGGGTTCTATGACAATGCCTGCCTAGTGATACTGGAAACTGGCTTTCTCAGACTGTGACCAATCCATCCCCATCTTCTTCGCCCAATTTCATTCTCTGCTGTTATCTGCTCTGTTCTCTCCCAGAGTCTGACGCTGCTGATCTTCTCTGGCCAGTGGATTTTCAAAATTCTTATAAGGCAACTGTTTATGAAGATCTTTACTCTGTTGGCTGTGATTTTTGTCAATCTCCAAGTCTCTGCTCCATATAGGAGAACTGCTTTTACGTTGGAGTTGAAAATCCGGACTTTGGTGTGTTGTCACAGCTCTCTGGAACTCCACACTTTTTTTCAACTGGAGAAAGGCTGCTCTGGCTTTACCGATTCTTGCTCTGACATCTGCATCAGTGCTGCCTTTTTTGTCTTTGATGCTCCCGAGATAGGTGAAGGACTCCACCTCCTCCAACGGGGTACAAGCAAGCAAGACTGGTTCTTCCCTATTTGCGTTCAGCCTCATTGTCTTTGTTTTCTGTTTGTGGATGGTGAGGCCCACTTGGGACGAGATGTCAGTTGTCCTGCATTTGTTGATGAGTGTGGGACAGTAATGCCAAGTCATCTGCAAAATCGAGGTCGTCAAGCTGTGGCCACAGTGTCCACTGTATTCCACTTCGTCTGTGCTCTGTGGTCCTCTTCATGACCCAGTCTATGGCCAGTAGGAAGAGGAACGGAGACAGCAAACACCCCTGCCAGTTGACACTGGTTGTAATTTCGAGAGCTTGCACAAGAAATTGAGCCATCCAGATCGACATGTTAATCGCTGGCGAGGGCGACCAAAATAAAATGAATAGTCTGACTCAAAATTAAAATATTTCATCTCCCAAAATGTAAGTAAGTATGGAGCACCCCGCTAGGCTATGAAAAGAAGCGTTTCTGTCATGCAGCACTCCCTGCTTTCCATTGTCAGTCGATTACAGTTGATCCGACTTTATAACAGTTTCAGCTTCTCAAATCTGAACAAGTCATTTTTGTAGTCTGCGTGTGAATAATGCTAGGTACTATAGAGGCGTGTACGGTTATAATTAAAATTACTAGAAATTAATCAATTGTCATATTAGGCTGGGTGGATTCATACGCACGTTCTGTTCTGGGCTCATTTACAGGGTCAGAATTATGGAATCTGATATGGTAGCTTTACGCCAAAATTATTTAAAAAAAAAACACATCGAAGTCGATCCTTTGAGTCCCGGCAACAGAGAACAGATGCAAGTGTGATTCACGACCCTGATTTTGACTTGATTTCTCATTCGGGCCAGACTCCGTGATGGTCCAGAGGGGAACCCTCATGAATACAAAATGTTATATTTCCAATGCAAAGTCCGGCAACATACCCACGACGTCTGCAAGAGGCATAGATCTTCATAAGCCCCTGCCGATCATAGCACAGGCTCATGAGGATGTGTACCTCTTCTGGAAATAGTAATCCAATTTATGTCGATGTTTCTAAGACAATATGTCACGTTCCATTGTTAAAGTCCCTTGATTTTGTCCCGTCTATAGGATGCTATAGTTATACATTCTTATTAGCCCCGCCGTCAAGCAGAGGATAATGAGAATTTGTACCAATTGCAAACATGATCCTAGACAGTCAACCTCTGCGTTCCTCATACAGAGGAGACAAGAGGGGGATGGTCCTAGGAGTGATTTCCCATGCAAAGTGCCTGCTCTCTTGGTCCGTAGCGTCATTGATCCGGGCGCCAAAGCGGGGGCTTTACTGTCTCTAGGTCTAGAGAGCGTTCCGGTGCGTGGCCAAAAATCATTTGTCTGACGCGAATCGGGGCCGTATTTATGGGTTTAAGATTGTGGGTGGGGAGGTGTACACCTATTTCTGCGTAAGATCCAGACTAGAGTTACGATTACAAGACTGACGAGATGCTGTGAAGGGGGGTGGGGGGGGGGGGGGGAGAGAAATGCGGGATGGAGTGTGGTGGCAATGTAAAGCTATTTCCAGTAAGCAAAAAGGTCCTCGGGCCGACGTCAACTGCTGTGCGCGGGCCCACTGCGGCCGACGTCAGTCCTAGGATGATTTACTTGCTAGGTTGATACTGGAAGAGAAAAGGGTGCACATATTTTTTCACATGACAGACATGAGACATGTTGCTAGTCTGACTTGGTCTTGGGACCTGTAGCTGTAAAGAGGTGTGGCGTTATCGCAGCTGAGCGTTAGGTCGAAAATCCTAAATTTGTGATATCTTTTAAAGTGAACATCCACGTTCACAAAAAAAAGGTCGGCAATGATAGTTCGAGGGTGGTGCCAGAACAGCTTGTCGCCCGAAGGCGCCAAGCTATTCTGGCACCACCATCGAACTGTCATGGTAGACCTGTCTTGGGGCAGTGTGTTAGGGCGGAATGAGTTACAAATGTGGCAGTGTGGAAGGGGGGGGGGGACTACTTTACGGCTACAATATTAGAGGTGGGGACATGTGTACCCGTCTGTATGTGGAGGAGCTACGTTACGGGTACAAGATTGAGAGAAGTCAGTGGAACAGGAAAGGCGGGCGCCAAGGTCGATAACCGAGCAATGCAATGTATTTTGCATTGCCAGCTTTAGGCACTTCGTATCGCGTGCTAAAACATCGTACCGCGGGCCTAAACATTGTGCCACATGCTAAAACATCGTACCGTACCGCGGGTCTAAACATTGTGCCACATGCTAAAACATCGTACCGCGGGTCTAAGCATTGTGCCACATGTTAAAACATCGTGCCACATGCTAAAACATAGTACCGCATGCTTAACAACATCGCACTAATGCTTAAAGGTGTACTGCATGGTCGCACACTTACGGCAATGGATGTTTCACTTAAACTATAGGCATTGAGACGCCTACAAAAATATGGCTCGAAATATGCTTCCAATGCACAGTTATCTAGCGTTGGCTCATATGCACTGTTATGAGGATCGTTGTCACTTGCATTTGGGCCGTGTAAGTTCACTTCTTCTTGGCACTGAAGGGGTTAACGGAAATATCCTGTGACACGTGCTTCCGTTGAAATACAAGATGTCCTATCAAAGGATTACATGAATGGAAAGCATTTTCCACATAAAAAGAGCAAAACCTTTGAAATGTAACTTTCCAGAAGTTTTCAAACTTGTCTCCTCTCAACAATTTTTGTCTTGACGTCATAAACACTGGTGTTGTCGCTTGTTTCATCCACCTTGTCCTTTCCGGTAGCGCCAGGTTTCACAGAGCACGCCGTTTTGTATCGCACCGCTGTCGCTGCCGGCAACCCTACACGATGTATCGAATTCTGCTGCATATATAGCATAATTACTAGTGAGGGCGCGTTACCTTTTTGCATTGAACGGCGACTTCCAACAACGAACAAGAGCGCAGTCACGGCCGATAACAAGCTTCTACCATAAGCATAGGCAACGCTCCACACATCTCCAAGAGGCATAGATCCTCATGGGCTCATGAGGATCTATGGCTCTTGGAGATGTTTGCAGCGTTGTCTATGCTAATAGCAGAAGTGTTCCATGTGCAGAGATTTCGCTCTCGTGCGTTGAAGCCAGGCGTTCGTTTTAAACGTGACCTCACTTTTCTCTCCCCTAGGAAATCGGACGGAGGACGGACGGACGGACGGACGGATATTCGTGACGCCAGCAAGAGGCACAGATTCCCAACAGCACCCTGCGACGGCTGATGAGGATCGCCGAAACCTCTTGCACTAAGGAATTGTTGACTGTCCCCTGGAGCGTGTGAATTAAGCTGTTCCATGTCAATGGACGCCTAGTTGAATTCTGAAATGTGTTGTGTATTCAACGACCAGTAATCATAACATGCAAGAGACATAGATGCTAATGACTCCACGTGGGCAATCACGTCGATCTATGTCTCTTATATATGGATCGTGTTGACTTATTCTTGGCAGCGAAGGCGTTTAGATAATTACAAAAATCACATCATTTCACCAAGGAACATGGATACAACCTCGTGTCAGCAAGAGGCATAGATCCTCATGAGCCCCCGCAGTTGCGGGGGCTCATGAAGATCATGCCTCTTGCAGCTGGGTGGGATTCGCACTTTTCCTACTGAGAAAGGGGCTAAAACAGCGAACTCAATGTCAGTGCACTGCACAAGGAAATAGCAACAGGAGACGGTTTCTGTGGAGAAGATGAAACAAAAACGCGACCGCTATTTTCCTGGCCAGAGTTCAGATTTCAAACGCCGCTAACATTGCGTAGTTAATGTAAACCAACGTTCGCCGCCGTAATGAAAGGAAAATACATATTAAAAGAAGTAAAACACAGATATCAAGATTAAGGTTCGAGCTGTAGACCAGAACATTAGAAAAAAATAAAATTCTGTCTCCTGCGACAGACTGGTGATAAAAAAGTCTTAATGAAATAAAAACAGAAATTAAGAATTAAGACCTGTTTTAATGTTCATGAAGTGAAAGCAACAAAATACAAGTGTAGACAACAGCAACATCATCATCATCATCATCATCATCATCATCATCATCATCATCATCACCAAATTCAACAACAACAACAGCAATGACAAGCAAGCAAACAAACAGACAAACAAACACGTACATGTATCAGGATATAGTTTCAATTAAAATAAACACCACTCGCATAAAATTGACAAGAATGCACTTTCCGTTTAGAAATAAAAATTGTAATACGATTTGCCCATCATTAAAAGTAAACTTGTCCACCTGCCACACACTGGCTTCCAGCGTCCAGTTTTAAGGTCTACGTTGTTTTCATGAGCAAGAAACGCTCATGTTCAAATCTACCTTGATTCCACAGTCAAGTACAGGAGGTGTATAAACCAGGACAGTTCTAGGGTACTGCTTTATTAGTGTGCACCTTCTCCAGCATAAAAATGTAAAACATTGAACCCTTCAGTCAAAAGTTGGAAAATTTCGGAAATTGTCCTTTGAGTCCTACATAACAGATTGTGAAACAGATCGAGGATGCTAGTTCAAGGGTGGTGCCAGAATAGCTTGGTGTCTACAGGCGCCTATCTATTTTGGCACCACCCTTGAAATAACATCGTCGATCCCTGTGTTGAATAGGCTTAAACGTATTTCCGAGATTTCTTTCTGGTCTTTTTTGTCTACCGTATTGAAAATACAGTAGAATTAGGACGGGGCTGGTCGGAGCGCGTTCCGTAGAATGCAAAGGGCATACCAGGCGGGCGGGGCTCATGGTCTGGCAAAGAAGTAACAAGATAAAAATCACGTCACGTCTAGCCACTCAAACCTTGCTGTTCAACGTCGATTTGGCGCGAAGCGCCGTGTGTGCCTATGTATGTATGTATGTGTGTGTGTATGTGTGCGTATGTATGTAAACACGAAAATCTCCGATATTATTGTACACACAAACTTGAAACTTTGCAAAATACTTTATTAAGTAGATGTCTAAGAGAGCCTCCGAGCATATTGTAATTGGATCTCATTAAAGACATAAAAGCCCGGTTATAGAAAGTCGGTTGACCCAGATTAGAGTCGGCAATTTTGATTATATGCACTTGAAATTTTGGATATGGCTAGTTTGTAGAAAGACATTGGATGATTTCGTTAGCCAGCTTTGTACCTCTTCAACGTTTTCGAAAATAAAAGTTCAATGCGGGGAAAAAAGGCAAAAGGAGGACTCCTTGATTTCACCAGAAGAATCAGACAGTGATAGTGACGTAAAAGCACCAAACGCGTCAGTGTTTTATACAATAAAAGTGTTTTACATGTGTATGAGCTAGCGCGATGGTCTCTTTTATTTATTTTTGTATGATATTTGCGAACATATTGTGGAAAAGGTGGAATATATACTGACTTTCATTAAAAACGAGAAAAGTGTCTGTAAGTGAACCCGCAAACAAAGAGCCACCCTGACAGGAAAACAAGAAAATTTTATTTGTTGCTTACATCAAATGTTCAGCCTACTGTCTGAGCTACCTTCACACAAACATTGGATGAATTGTCGCCCTTGGCTACCTTGGAGGACACAGGGTTTCATTAGTGGTGAAAATAAGCAAAACTGGACACACTCTGTGAAGCAAGATTCCCGTGATAATTTTTAACACACAGGTTGTGTGGATTGCTTATACAGTTATTAACTGCCTCAAACGAAATTTGACTCGAAAAATTTACTAGGGAACCAGAACTTCCGGTGCACATCATTTTCTTAATAAATCTTATTTGATTTAATGTGAATTACTTTCAAAACATTTTTTTATGCTTCAGTGACTGACAAAGAGATAAAGAACACGCCCATATCCATTGGATCAGGTAATTATGGCCGCAAAACTAAAAATAAAGAACTTTGTGATTTTCATGTTTGTAGGTCATGTTGATTATTTAGGTGCCTTTGACAAACGCAAAGTAGGTCAAGACCAAACAGGCCGGATTTCCATGCACACGGACCATAGTGACACTGCACATTGGTTGGCTTTCATCTGTGTTCTCTGCAGGTGCTCCCCATTTCACTTTCAATATCCTGTGATGGTAGTGTCACTGATGACGTCATAAGTCATCGATGTGCGATTGTTAAGACGAAACATTCTATTTGCACACGTCATAACACACTCTTCATGACATTTTCTAATAAAATGACGTCAAAATAACCCTGATTAATGCATATTTACGAAGAAAAGCCCTATGGTGAAAAGGGAAAAATTCGCATTTTTAATGGAAGTCAGCGCATGCAAGCTCATACAGAAGAGGCTTGTGGGCGTGGGCCATTCCACCTTATATATCAAAATGGCTGTGGCTACGTCAGCCCACAGAAGTATAACCGGTAGGAAGCGCCGTGTGTCTGTCGTCTGTGTTTGTATGTGCCATTCTCCCGTTTGTGTTTGTGTGTGCCATTGCCGTGCGGATTAGGTAGGGGAAGCGGGTGTTGTGGGGTGGGGGATGAAAGGGAGATACTGAATGAGTTCGTAATCCAGCGTTGTACCTCTTCAACCTTTTCAAAAACAATTAATTCATTTTTGCAAGTTTTGGAGCCACTTTTTACTTCCATGAATGACGTGAAACATTAAATTCGTCCCAGTGTACACGGCGTCGTGATGCTAGCGATGCCAGGACGTGAAACTTATAGTGACGCCATTTTGCTGCTCGTGCTAATCTTCTTCTTCAGAATTCCTGTCGCTAATCCAGCCCACAGAGCGTTCTAATGGCGGGAAGCGCCGTGTGTCAGTCTTTATTTGTGTGCGCCGGCGTGTGTGTTGATCAGAGGTTGGCTTAGAGAGGAGGAAAATGGATCAAAAGGATAAGCTTAAAATATGAACAACTCTGAATGTTCCTAAAAGAAAAACGCACGTGAGCTTCGAACAATACGGTAGACTTTGGGATGAAATCCTCATCTTGTTGTTGTTTAAGGTCGAAAGGTTCATTCCATTTCACGTCAGACCCTAGACTTTGCTAAGAGCTCGGACTTCGATCAGTTCCGTGTTACAGACTTTACCGAGAGGCCTCCAACCAGACACGCGCATCGGCAAAAGCCACAGATTGTCATGAGCCCCTGCAGGTGCAGGGGCTCATGAGAATCTATGCCTTTTGCGGACGGAAGGCTCGAATTCGCATCTAGAGATTGTGGGGGTTTTGAAGTCATCGACTTCAAGGGCAAGTGGATATATCACCTTTTGCCTTTCCCATTCTGGCGAAGCTTAATAAAATACCACCGCAGGTCACGAAGATGGCTTTGGCCGGACTCAGTTTCAACATTAAAAGTTCGCTTTAATTAGAAAAAGAAACGGGCAATTCCTGAACTTCCTCTAATCGTCTTCTTAAATGTTTGCTCATTCTTCTTATCCACGAAGACGTCGATTTCACTAATGGGTTTGAACTCGGACGCTAATAGTTTTTAAGCGTCAAGTTCAAATAAAGGCTATATTGCACGTGCCACTCGGGTTTTTTTAAATCTAGGTCGACCTTTCTCAAGCACAGACAAGTAACAGGATATCTCCGTCCGCGGCTGTTTGTGTTTCTGCTTTTTGAGTGCGGTTTCTGCGGCTAGCAGCATCGTTGTCATTCTTTAAATTGTTTCAACATCATTAGGATTATAACTGCTAATATCATTATCATGCACAAAAATAACGTCACCCCTTGACTGCTGACGAAAAAGTGAATATGATCGAAATGCAAGAGACATAGACCCTCATGAGCCCCCGCGACAGCGGGGGCTCATGAGGATCTATGCCTCTTGCTGAGACCAATAAAATTTGTATCCATATTTCTTGACGCTGTTGGCTTTTGGTCGTTGAAGGAACCACGATTTCAGGAACAAATCTGTACACACAGTGTACGTGGAGTGGCATTGAATGAATTTAGCGGAAACTAATGAAGATGGAACAAACAAATTGTTTCTTGAATATGAGAGGCGTTTACTGCCATTAAGCAACGAGACCGACATAAAATTTGTTTAAAAAATAACAAAAAACAAACAAACAAACAAACAACCGTACGATTTAGAGGCTTTAGAAACGAAGGAAACCTTTAACAACAATAACAACAATTTGCAACAACAAAAAAATATCCACAGTTTCCGCACTCACAGAAGCTGACTTCAAAACGAAAAGCAAACCAAACAGCAAATCAGCTGTCGCCTTCTACAAGTTAACAACTTGATTGCGGTTTGCCGGGATAACAATTTCCAGCATGTTTAAGTCGCCAGCTAGGCTCGGGCTCTAATTTGAGTTACTGGTGCAATTTTCGGCAGCAAAGGATGAAGCTGTGGAAATTTACACCAGTACTTCAAATTACACTGTGTGTCTATCGTGAGACTTTTAATTAAGTAGTCAAATTTAACACCTACACTGCCAGCTGATGCAGACTGTCTTTCTGAAACTCTTGTTAACTCATTCTACCCCAACACCGAAATCGCCAAATTTTGTCGTTGTCCTCTGAAGACAGTATTGCAGTGCAGGACACAGATCGACCATGATAGTTCAAGGGTGATGCCAGAATAGCTTGGCGCCCATAGGCGCCAAGCTATTCTGGCATCACCCTTGAACCATCATGGTCGATCCTTATCTTGCTGTGGTGTGTCTGGGGTAGAAGGAGTTAATTCATCGCCATAAAACCCCCTAGCCGTACACGGGACATGGAATCCAAGACGTCTCAACAAGAGGCACAGATCCTCATGAGCCCCCAGCATGTGCAGGGGGCAAGCAGTACAGATCGTGACAAGCGACCCGCATTTGTCTCGGTGCCGCAGGATCTACGCGTCCTGCTGTACCCACGCTGTACCCACGCTGTACCCACGTTCCCATGGCGACTGACGATAGTTGACGTTGACGTCACGATTTTCAAAGCACAACCAGCATCACATGGCCGTGAATGAGTTAAGTTACAATCTGGGGACAATTATTAACCCCTTCACTGCCGAGACAATTGGACACCACTCTACTACTGCAAAAGGTTTAGATCCTCATGAGCCCCCGCAGTTGCGGGGGCTCATGAGGATCTAAACCTCTAGCTGAAACCACTTTGCGTCCATCGTTGATGGGACGGCCGTTGGCGTTGTACGATGTAGGTACAGTGGGAGTGAAGGGGTTAAATCTCAACATTCAAACTCACCGGGGATTTCAACAGAAGGCCTCTTGCCGGTCGGGGTGGTGGGTTCGGATCCGCCCACCATGGATCCCTCGTCCAGGGACTTTGTGCTGAGCTCCGCGCGGCCCCGGTAGCTGGGCGAGTTGACGTGGGCCGTGGGCACGGTGAAGGGGATCTGCTTCAGGCTGCAAGGGAGCACAATCAACGATGAGTAACGGCGGAGCACGGGCCGCGCCCTGTGGCGGTGAGTGTAAAACATCTTCTCAGGGAAGAACATGCGGAAAGTCTCCGTCACGGAGATGCCGCCACTACCGTCCGAGTGTGTCGGTGAATCGTCGTCACTCATTGTCACTCGTTCAGCAGTTTGTATATGGTGTGGGAGAATTTCAGACCTTTTCCTCAATGGCGCGCGATGTGACCGTCGCCGTCACAAACGGTTGTAGCGCAATGCGTGGGGGAACGGTCCGCACTCATTGTCACTAATCAGCAGAATTCGTGGCCAAAAAAAAAGGGAATTCACAGCTGCTCCCCAACTGGTATAATAACATGCCCTAAACTAGCGAATGAATGGTGTTATTCACATATATCATCTGGCGCTGTGCGCAGGTGAATGACCTTGATTCGTTGACAGCATTCAGCAGCGTTCACGGTTAAAAAGTGCATAACCTGGAGCAATCAGGCGACTGTTTCAAAATGTAAAGAAATAAGCAACCAAAGAAGAAACAAGCTTTGGAAGGAAAAGCAAAAAATGTTACTACAGTTAAATGTTTTTGCTTGTCCTTTAAAAGCGTGTTTCTTATTTGTTGGTTTATTTTCCTTTAACCCCTTCACTGCCAATGGACGCAGATCTTGTTTCTGAAATCATTGTCACGTCGGCCGTCAGAGTATCATAGATGCAAAGTGGTTTTGGCAAGAGGCATAGATCATCATGAGCCCCCGCATCTGCGGGGGCTCATGAGGATCTATACCTCTTTCTAGTAAGTTGTTTTGGCAGTGAAGGGGAGGTATGTATTTTAGGACATCACTCGAAAGAGCGAGATGAGATCGTATTTCACGCACACACTACGTTCGGCCAGATTGCGAATCCACTTCAATCTCAGCCAATGATCAACAGCATTCAGAAGGAACACTGACTATATCCCAGACAGACTCTGAAATGGTGCATGGTGATGATACGCTTTCTGGGAGATGAATGCAGCAAGCGTCTCATTAAAACCGATGGAGAAACAGCCGGTGAGTAAATCGTGTAAGTATAATCAGCCGTATCGATCAGGAGTAGTACTTACAGGAAAGAGACTTTAAATTCTCCTGCTGTTCACACAGGACTGATTAATTTGCTATCGTTGTCCACAAGCTGAAATAATAACGCATTTGCCATCGCTGTCAGCAAGATAAAATACTAACAAGCAAAGCGTGCTAATAGACAGAAAGCGCCACCTGCAAAACAGTCGTTATTTTGTTTTTACATTTCGTTCTTCATCCAAATCGCAATCAAACAACACAAAGAATAGCTGAATATTTGGAAAGAAGGAAAATAAAGTTCTCTAGCATGGCGTATTTCCAGAATACAGTCCACCAAGGCATTCCGCTAAATACTGAATAAGACTAAGCTGCAGACCTGACATTGTTTTACCCTATTCTACGATCCCCAGTTTAACCCTGTGATGCCTAAAAGCCACCCACCTGTAAGAGGCAAAGAACCTCATGAGCCCCCGCAAATACGGGGGCTCGTGAGGTTCTTGGCCTCTTGCTGACCCTATCTATATCCGTGTTCTTGAACGCTCAAGGTTATTTGGTGTTGAATTTGCAAATATTGAATATCGCGTTCCCTGGCAGTAACTGATTTTAAGAAGCCAAACAGCAGATGACAAGAAGCCAACGAGCTGTACATAGAAATATTTTCTGCAAGGTTCGTAAGGCGATTTTGTTTCCTCCATGAAAGTTTCGAAACATTCCAACATCCTGAAACTGGAGTAGCACTGCACGCATTAGTTTTCATAAAATGGAATGTCCATTTTACAGATGACAACTTTAGTACGGCATGCAGCGAGTGCACAGGCAGAAAAAAAGCTGAGGGATTACAACTTCGCACGCAAGCAAAATCTAGCAGAAATGCCGCAAAAAAACCAAAAAAACAACAACCTGCAAATCTGCAAGAGGCAATTGATCCTCAAGAGCCCCCGCATTGCGGGGGATCATGAGGATCAATTACCTCTTGCTATGTCTATTCACATCCGTGTTCCTTTAGCATATGTAGTCGTCGAGTGTTTAACGCACAATAACAGGAAATGTGCTTTCTTCCGGTACAGCCTGGTTTGAACGGAATCGCGCAAGGTGCACTGCTAGAGGTTAACCTGTTTGGAAGTGTCCGTACACGCTTTTACTCTCTATCTTCGTTTTTTATTGGCGAATAAAAACAAATGTGCGCGAGTAACCAGGAAGCGACGTATCGCGTCCACATCAATTTTATGGCAAACTTCGCGAGAGTGATGGATACAGCGGCCATTAATTTGCTACGGATGTTAAACACCACAAACAAGCCAAAAATATCACACATGACGGGAAAAACACTTGTCCGTGCACCAATTTGTACTAAAAACATGATAGCGTGAAATACATTATTTTAAGCCATAATCAAGATGATGTTGCCTACAGCTTTCGATAGCAGAAACTCTCCTACACAAGGTAAAAAAGAAGACACCTGACCACAGACGACGGAAAGAACGCATCTCATCCACGGTCTAAATATCTGGGTCAAGCGTAAACCTTGAATCGAAGCGATAGAACACGCGAGTCAGTAATGGCCTTTGTAAGAAAAGTGTAAAATTGACTACTCAGAATGCAAAGGCCATCCGGCAGAAGTCGGCCGCATTGGGCCTACGACTTCGACCCGATAGCTTTTTGCGTACTGGATACCTCTATTTGCAGGCTCCAGCCGACCTAGGAAGGCAAACGATAGCGAGTCCATTTTTTTGTCATAAGCGCGATGTTCACTGTATTACAAGGACAATCTCGTTTTTGATACAATGAACTTCTTTATGTCATCTGCCTCGACGTGACATCATTCTGCTGTGTCCGTAAATTATCAGATCGAGACCAAGAAAGGTGACCGCAAAGCGTGCAAAATGCAGAGACGATCCCATCGAAAAAAAGAAAAAAGAAAGACGCTTAGAAAAGACAGTTACAACACAATTTATTAATATTTCGGGTTTTTAACCACTGTGTTGTAACTGTCTATTATTTAAGCGTGTTCCTGTCTTCATTGAGTCTTCATCACTATTAACGTAAGAGTCGCTGTCGGTTTTCCGTTCCTTCATTTTTCGAGAACACAATCACTTCCGCAAGACCAACAGGCACAGCGCACACTCTGGAAGAGCCGGATGATCCCTGGTTTCAGCACATATCTCAACGGACACGACATAACCCTCGTTGTGCCCGAGGTACGAAATACCCCCATTTTGGAATTATCCTCTAAAGAATGCATTACAATTCAGGAGACAGATCGACCATGATAGTTCAAGGGTGGTAGCAGAATAGCTTAGCGCCTATAGGCGCCAAGCTATTCTGCCACCACCTTTGAACTATCATGGTCGAGTTATATCTTGCTGTGGTGTGTCACGAGCAGAATGAGTTAAACTCGATCCACTGAAAATCTGGCACCGCGTGCAGTATCGCGAACCTTAACTGACATCAAAAGCGACGGTTCTGTGACCGTTTATTTGACTTCTTTTCTCCTGGCGATACAATATGATTAACTCGTATTGATTGGCAGCAAACAGAAATGGACACAATTTCAACCGTCTCACACTAGCGACTCTCTGGGGAGGACTAGCAGCAGATGACGGAAAACCGAGTACTCAGAAAGATCGAGACAGTAAGAACTCTTTCATGTGCACCCACAGTCAACAGTGGAATAATAATTCACAAATATATTTACCTATTTTTCGGAATATTTTAATGTAATTTTTAGTAATGCTTATTTCTATTCCAGAGCCAAAGAAAAATCATTCACGTTTGGAGTCATCTGCAAAAAAATGGTAACTAATCAAGAGACAGGTAGCCAAAAACTCAAAGGTAGTGCCCGATTAGCTTGACGTCCGGAAAGGCAGCGAGTTGATCGGGCAATACCCTTAAGCCGTTTTGGTCGGTCTAGACTTTGCACCTGTTTCATTCCAAGAGTCCACTGAACATTTCACATATTTTGGATTTGTTTTCCTAGTCGTAACATGATATTGACTCGAGAGACCATTAGAAGAAGTACAAAGGTAGTGTCTGATTAGTTTGGCGCCTGGTAAGGCACCAAGCTATTCAGCCACTACCTTTAAATTGGCAGTCAGTCCATACTGGAGCTGTCTTAGTAAATCCGACTCCTGCAGTTTGTTCTGTAAGCGAAAGAGTAGGTCTGCGAATACTACCAAACGCCAGTCACATAAACTGGACGTTGTTTGGCCCCAAGGACCTGCGCGTAATTGTGCGTATCATTCACGTTGATGCCCACACATGTCATGCATTAGTCCAGGGAACATCAATCTATGTCAATCGGAGACGCCTATCGAGAGAGAAGTGTCTGTTTTTCCCCAGCAATAGGTACCATCAACCACTAATTTCCATCAGTCAGTGCATGAAGCCTCTTAATCCTCCACAGTCTTAGGAACACAAACGTAAATGTAGATAATTTTCAGCTAAATAGACACATCTTTAAGAACGAAGACTTCATATTTCCACCATTAATATGAACACAGCTGTAAGTGTGGTATAACTCTCAGCTCAATAAATTCAACCTCAAGAGTTTTCTTTCAGGAACTGTTAAAAATTACCCGGGGTCCATTTGGCGTGGCAAACTTGCACAGCAGTTTTTGACGCCACAGTGACACCGATGGATTTATTGGCATAAGGGTCATGACAATAATTCTGGCACGTGACACGCAGCGGTGAATACAGGTCAAGAGACTCCTCCCTTCTTTTAAAACTCTTCGTTGGTATAATTAAAACCAATAAAAACAGACGAATGGCACATCTCATGGCACACTGGTTGTCTCCTTGATACGCTACCACTGATAAGCGGTAGCAAATCGAGGGAGACAACCAGTGTTACCATGTCTTGCAGTAGTGCGGTGTTAGCTGTCTGTGTCCCCGGCAGAGACATGGGTAACAAGCTCCTGATGCAGACCTTCTGAAGACGAAACCGCTTCCATGCTAGACTGAGCACTACTACAACACAGCCATAAATAAGGCACTGTTGCTGTATGCCTTCTGCAGACGAACCCCCCCCATCCTTGGTAGATTGACAAGCACTGACGTACAGCCATAAGGTACCAGCCTACCCGATATAGGTAGCACGCGACCGGGGCAAGAAAAGCATCGATTTTCAATAAGGCGTCATCTCTGTGCCAAAACATCCTCCTATGGACCCATTAGGACGCGACTCCAGATTGTATACTCCTGCTAATAAGATCCAGACGATTTTCCTACCCCATGAATATTCATGTCATAAAATCATTTAGATATCTCCTCCTCTACAACTGATCCCCCCTAAGACACAGACCTGCGACTCTTTTCTTTCAGGTGCCAAACTAGACCGAGTTGAAAGAGCAAGAGAACATGCGACTTAAGGATTTTCAATGGAAAGATCATAAGATAAAAAGAGCGAGCATGATGGTTATTTCAATGGCAGTGCATGATTAGCATAAAAGGCGCCAAGCTAATCAGGCACTACCTTTAAAATGACCATCATTTTTGATCTGAATCCTTGGCCACTAAACTAACCAGGCACGACTCTTCAACTGTAAAAGATCCACCATCTTCTGTACGTTTTTGCAAAATCCAGACCTGAAAGGTGACAGCCAAGCGTGAAAAACGAAGTGAAGAACCCAACGGACATGATAAGTAGCGACTGAATTGTATACTTGTTTGTTTGTATATTTCGAAATATTAATAAACTGTGCTATAACTGTCTTTTTCTAAATGTGTTTCGTTTCCCGTTGGGTTCTTCTCTGTAATTTTTTGTGTGTGTGTGTGCAACATACTATTCTAGATTGAGCGTTATTTGATTCTAGAAGCTAAAGATGCAAAAAGAAGCCGAAGTTGTGCCTCCTAATTTTTTTTTTTTTGTAACTTCATTTCAAGTGGAGCCCCATCTGTGGTACAAGTCGTCAAGTGTTGGGCTGCCAGTGCTTCAAGCATCTCAAGTGTTGGCTTCTAACGCTTCATGTATAGATTTTTGATCGCTGAACAACTGAACTGCTAGCCCAGTGGCAAAACGTACGCGGGCCCACGTCGGCCGTTATGGGGTCCGAGGACGCTTGCTTACTGGGTACAAGAGGTCGACGTCGAGAAATCAGCATCGGTGGTGCTGGTATCAAACCCAAATTGATTGTATAAAAATTTGGCCGGCGTCAAAATGGAAAAAGGAAATTTCATCGGTGGAAGTGGCCGTTTTAATCCATTCAGCCCTGACGCACTACAGCAGGAGATGGGTCGAGCATGATAATTCAAGGGTAGTGCCAGATTAGCTTGGCGCCTATCGGCACTGCCCTTGAATTATCATGGTCGATCCATCTCCTGCAACTGGTGAATAATCATTAGATGACGCCTCCGAAATTTGGGAAATTCGGCGGTCGGGCTGAATGAGTTTTAAATGTTTTGCCATTGCTATAGTTATGATTATCACACGAAGGTAAAACAACTTGTCAAAGAACGCATTCCGTAAGCAAATGCTGCAAAAGACAACAATCTTACGACCGATGCACTCTTTCTGTTTCGTTAAAAAATATCTTCAGTTTGCTTCAGTTCACTTTTACGTCACACTCAAAACCTTGTTCATTGTAAAAGGCAGCTGTCAAGATAAAAAAAATCAAAACAGAAAAAAAAACCAACAACAACGAAGCACGCCATTATAATAATAAGCGCATTAAATAAGCGCATTAAATAGGCGCTTTATCCCAATTGAAAATCGGCTCAAAGCGCCGCCGCGAACTGAACCCAACAAGCACGCTCACGTGAATCACGCGCATTCACTTACACACTGTACGTAAACACAGAATATTCACGTGGTGCTAAGGGCAAGCTCAAGCGAGCTACTTAAGTTTTTTGGAAATTCAAAATCGTTTGTATTTGAAATTTGATTAAGTGGGCTGAAGCTGATACATTTCAATCACTTTAACGAGCCTTGGCATGCACCCAGATGATCACTTGTCACTTTAACGAGCCTTGACATGCAACCAGACGATCACTTGTCATTTAACGAGCCTTGGCATGCAACCAGACGATCACTTGTCACTTTAACGAGCCTTGGCATGCAACCAGACGATCACTTGTCACTTTAACGAGCCTTGGCATGCAACCAGATGATCACTTGTCACTTTAACGAGCCTTGGCATGCAGCCAGACGATCACTTGTCACCTTAACGAGCCTTGGCATGCAACCAGATGACCACTTGTCACTTTAACAATCCTTGGCATGCAGCCAGACGATCACTTGTTTTGAGAATGAGTGTAGGCTTCAGGGTGCAGTCAAGTAAAGCATGTGTGCTACTACACGGTTTTATTTCTTGGTGACCCTAAAATGGCTCAAAGCCACAAGGTCCAAAGTCGCAGACCAAAATCTCATATCGTAATGTCCAAAGTCACAGATTAGCTCACACATTATCTTATTATCCCACTCCGCGATAGAAATCCCTCCACTGTCACTGATTGCTCGTTGTATGACTGAGATCTGTGTTAATTCAGCGCGAAAGAGCTTCCAGCCGGTCGCCGTGAGATGGCATTAGTCGCCTGCTCGGCGTTAAACCCAAATAACTAACTAACTAAATTCCAGCCGGCCCATGGACAATGGAAAGAGCTCCAGCCGGCCCATGGACAATGGAAAGAGCTTCCAGCCGGCCCAGGCACAATGGATAGAGCTTCCAGCCGGCCCATGGACAACGGAAAGAGCTTCCAGCCGGCCCATGGACAATGGAAAGAGCTTCCAGCCGGCCCATGGACAATGGAAAGAGCTTCCAGCCGGCCCAGGCACAATGGATAGAGCTTCCAGCCGGCCCATGGACAATGGAAAGAGCTTCCAGCCGGCCCATGGACAATGGAAAGAGCTTCCAGCCGGCCCATGGACAATGGAAAGAGCTTCCAGCCGGCCCATGGACAATGGAAAGAGCTTCCAGCCGGCCCATGGACAATGGAAAGAGCTTCCAGCCGGCCCATGGACAATAGATAGAGCTTCAGTCGGCCCATGGACAATAGATAGAGCTCCAGCCCATGGACAATAGATAGAGCTCCAGCCGGCCCATGGACAATAGATAGAGCTCCAGCCCATGGACAATAGATAGAGCTCCAGCCGGCCCATGGACAATAAATAGAGCTCCAGCCGGCCCATGGACAATAGATAGAGCTCCAGCCGGCCCTTGGACAATAGATAGAGCTTCAGCTCCAGCCCATGGACAATAGATAGAGCTCCAACCATGGACAATGGACAATAGATAGAGCTTCAGCCGGCCCTTGGACAATAGATAGAGCTCCAGCCGGCCCATGGACAATAGATAGAGCTCCAGCCCATGGACAATAGATAGAGCTTCCAGCCGGCCCATGGACAATAGATAGAGCTCCAGCCCATGGACAATAGATAGAGCTCCAGCCAGCCCATGGACAATAGATAGAGCTCCAGCCCATGGACAATGGACAATAGATAGAGCTCCAGCCAGCCCATGGACAATAGATAGAGCTCTAGCCCATGGACAATAGATAGAGCTCCAGCCGGCCTATGGACAATAGATAGAGCTCCAGCCCATGGACAATAGATAGAGCTCCAGCCGGCCTATGGACAATAGATAGAGCTCCAGCCCATGGACAATGGAAAGAGCTTCCAGCCGGCCCATGGACAATAGATAGAGCTCCAGCCGGCCCTTGGACAATAGATAGAGCTCCAGCCGGCCCATGGACAATGGATACAAGTGGTTTTCTCAAGAGGCATAGATCCTCATGAGCCCCGGCAATTGCGGGGGCACATGAGTATCTATACCTCTTGCAGTAGTGTGGTGTCCCTTTTTTCTCGGCAGTGAAGGGGTTACTGGTGACATCAACGTGCCGCGGCGCATGAGGATCTATGCCCCGTGCAGAAGGGGTGAGTTCGCAACAGTTCCATTCTAAATCATCCTATCTTAACATAACGCAAAGAACAATTTCTAATAAGAAGAGAAACGAAATGTGGCCCGACTGGCTGCATGCATTACCTTCCGTCCCAGACTATTTATTGTTGGTTCTTGACTCAAGTGACTCACATTACAGTCCAACTTGCTCCAAGAGCCACCTGATTATAGTAATCACCTGGCTATGGCGGACACCCAAGAACTCTAACCCGCGGGTCAAATTAAAAAAAATGTATATTGCAGCCTACATCGAAACACAAGTCGCGTGTAAGGGATTCGACTAAGACCCTTCTAGAGTTGTGTATGAACACATCGACGCGATTCCGGACATCACCAGCAAGTTATTCACTGTTTATCATTTTTAGTTATCACCCGCTCCTGGGACCAGTTGCAAAAGGGAGCTTAGTCCTGCACCAGCCACTAAGCGAGGTGCTCCTGCTATAGCGGTGCGTCTTGCTTAGTGGCTGGCGCAGAATAAGTTCACTCATGCAACCGACCCCTGAATCCGGAAGTGAAATCAGCAACGGCTCTACTGACCCAAAAACAACAACCCAAAAGCTGATTACTCTTTCGTGCAAACGTTTCACAGTGTCAAAAAGTAAAACTGTCACGCACACCAACAAGATGAGGTTTGACCATGACAGCTCTAGAGGGGTGCCACAATGGATAGACGCCTCTCGGTGCCAAGGTACACAGCACTACCCTTGCACCCACAAAGTCGACATGTCTCCTGAACTGTGCTGCAGTCTTCAAAGAACATCTACACAAGTTAAGAATTTCCACCCTACGCCTCAGTGCGTTAGGCTGGAAGGAAGTTACGCAACCATTGATACAGACGCACTAACTCAATAACACACACCGGCACAGACTGAGAGGCACATCCCACGCAACGCGACAGAGTCCATTCGTTACATATACGCCAGTGGCACAGATCCTTATAGCCCACGCCATTCTGCAGAGTCTCGGAAAAGGTGTGCCTCCTGTTGGTGTTTAATTTATATCATTGTCCTTGGAATGGAAAAGATATTAGAGTGTTTAAGCTCAATCCGTCCAGTGAGTGCCATCATCAGCAAGAGCCCTAGATCCTCCTGAGTTCCTGCATATTGCATTCTGCGGAGTCTCATGAGGATCTAAGTCTCTACAATGATTTTATAGATTTGTCTATTGGTTTGTGATTCTTGACCTTACGGCTCAAAGCCGTAAAGTTGAGAAATCACAGACTGATGTACGCACACTGAAGTGAACCGGGTGTTGTTGTGTTGACCCGTGGGCTGTTAGTTAACGTCGGCTTGAATCTTCCACGGACTGGACACAGAACAACACAAGCATGATTCGTTCGCCTTGCCGGATTACGGCATGAGACTATAGCTAGGAACGGCAAGAGACTGAGCCATAGGAACACGCATATTCGGCGCCATTAACCCATAAAACCTGACGTGCAATGTGGATCGACCATGATAGTCCAAGGGTGGTGTCGGAATAGCTTGGCGCCTACAGGCGCCAAGCTATTCCGACACCGGCCACCCTTGAATTATCGTGGTCAATCTTTCTCCAGAACAGTGACGTAGACCTCAACGTATATCTGAGAAAAATTCTTAATTTCGACTTCCAGAAGTAATGGGTTAAGAGGCAAGAATTCTAATGAGCCCGAGGACCCATGCCTGCAATAAATCAAAATGTCAGTTTTATCGAAGAAGCAAAACCACACTGGTCTACAAGAAAACAAGTGTACGTTGTGTCCAGTCACGCGGGAATAATCTGAATCTGGAGTTCTCAAACCCTAAGACAATTTCTCTGTGTGTAACATCTTCTCTCTTTCTACATTTTCCTTCCAAAATCCAACTCCTGCACCTCGTCGATTCTAACTGGCCCTCCATTGGATACACGGTTGTAATCTGACTCTGCTTGGAATTTGAGAGAAAAGTCCAAATAAAACAACGGATCAAGGTTGTGGGAATCCGCCTCCGGCCGTCGAAGCACTGTCTCCATACCGCAATCGAACCTGAAACTTCACACTAATCCAGTCCGTGTTCCCTTGCAAGGCGCAACAACTTCCACGGTGTGATCATTAGCAGAACAGGAAGAAGAGAGAGACAGAAGACAGACAGCTCAGTCACTTTGGCGTCTCAGAAAATATCCCAGTTCAATTTCTAGTTTGCATTCCAAGGCCGGCCACAGTTTTTGGAGTCTGCCGCCTGATTTGTTTTCTGTGTGTATTGGCCTGTGATTTTAGACTTAATGGCCTGAATCTGTAATGTCCTAAGCCACAGACACAATGTCAGTGTTGTTCCTTTTTCGCTATTCCTGCGTTCTCTTTCCTACGCAATCAGCGCGAGAGGAAACTTTGCACTGTACAACAACGAGAGCAGGCACCTGGTCTGACTTGATTCACCAGGGTCTGCTTACCAACAGACAGCAATGATATATCGTTGTGACGCGGAAACGGTAACGTTCTACTCCGAACTCACCCCATATCCAAGAGACATAGATCATCATGAGCCCCCGCAATTGCGGGGGCTCATGAGGATCTATGCCTCTTGGTAGCACCAATAATAATCATGTTTCTAGGGCGGAGAAGGGCAACGCAAGAAAATAGGCGATGGTAGGTGTTCAACAGAAATCAATATGTGCTTAAAGTTTCCCCTAAAACAGCGGTAAGAGTGCTAAGAAAGGTGGTACCAGACGGAAGTGGGAACACTGGAAGGAGGAAATGTGGAGTGGTAGGGGGGGGGGGGGGGGGTCAGGTAGACCAATTTTCTGACCATGTTACATTTATAATTCGGTCAGCTGGGTATAGTTTCCACTTTCTTTTTAAACTATTTGAATTTGTAATGCTAGATGTATGACGAGAATTATTATTATTATTATTATTATTATTATTATTATTATTATTATTATTATTATTATTATTATTATTATTATTATTATTAATTTTTAATTATTATTATTATTGAAAATGCTTTTATTGCATTATAATTGTGTTGTATATAAGTTCCCAAAACAAAATGTTTTGTGGGTTCTTTTTTTCCCTCCCTCCCCGAAACTCTTAAGCGTACAAAGTATCGTAGAGGGTCTTAACTCTTTCACTGCCGAGAAAACGTCAACACGATCCAACTGCAAGAGATAATATAGATCCTCACGATTAACCGCGACTACGGGGGCCCTTGAGGATCTATGCCTCTTGCTGAGACCAATGTGTAGCCACGTTTCTTGAACAGTGTTGGCCTTTCTTCGTTGACTAAACACAGATTTTAGACACGAAACGTATACGTACAGTGGCAGGGAAGGGGTTAACCCAGTCAGCCCTGACGCACTACAGCAGGAGGTGGATCGACCGTGATAATTCAAGGGTAGTGCCAGATTACCTTGGCGCCTGGTGCATAGTCGTTAGATGAAGCCTCCAAAATTTGCGAAATACGTGCTGAATGAGTTAACACAATCTGATGGCATCGTGAACACCCCCGCTCCCCGGGGCCCACGGCCACACCCACCCCACACCCACAGCACGTCAGAAGCACCATCAACATTCACATTAAAACCTGACAAAGCACAACGTCACGGAACATTGACACGTGCCATTAGCGGCATTGACAAAGTTCGGCACAAAGCTGGCGGCACTCCGGAAACTGAGTCAGATCCATGCGGTGGGAAGTCGGCCACCAGACACAAAATGGCAAAGGTCATTTAAACAAACACGATGAGGATTCTAGGATCGAAATTGAGAATTTCAAACTTGAGAAAAGCCGAGTTGTGCATCTCTCCGACGAAATATGTGTGGACGTGTTTATATGTTCAGTTTGAAAACTCGAAATTGTAATACACTGTCTTGCCATTGTCCTTTTTAAGCGCGTTTCTTCCTTTTTCGAGATTTGCTTTTGTGTTTCGTGGGCTTTGCAGTACATTTTGGGTCTGACGCCCTACTGACGCCCTACTTTGAAAGTTCACCTCTAGAGACCACGTTACAGTTAGGAAAACAGATTGACCATGGTAGTTCAAGAGTGGTACCGGAATAGCTTGACACCTGCAGGCGCCAAGCTATTCTGGTACCACCCTTGAACTATCTGGGTTGATTTTAATCTTGCTGAAGTATATCATGGACAGATCAGCATAGGTTGTCACAGGGCAAAAACCACACTTCCCCTTTTCCAAATACTTTTAACCCCTTTACTTCCGGATCACTGCGAGCAACACCCACATTGAAAGAGGCATAAGCCCCAGCAGTTGTGGGGGTTCATGTGGATCCATGGCTCTTGCTGACCACAATTGGTATTCATGGATCTTGGAAGGACTAGGCTACTCGGCGCTGAATGAACGAGAAGATTTCACAACACGAACTGCGAGGGAGGGCGGGGGGTGGGGGGGAGGGGGAGGGGGAAGATACGCCCTGTCGGAGGAAAACAGAAGGTCGTCCAGGAACAACACAAGTCAACAAAAGAACCTCGGGCCAATGTAAGCCTCGGCATGTTCACAGATCTTGTTCAACAATGTCCACAGTCAGCTGTTTTCAATATATCTCCATCGTCCGCCGCACACATGCAACCAGTGGCATCCGGTGTCCCCCCAAAAACTGCACACTGTACCACCCCCAGTTCCAAGGACAATTGCACTCGATGGCTTTAAGCAAGAGGCACAGATTGTCATGAGAATCTATGCCTCTTGCAGAAGGAATGGGCTGGACGAAGAATGCAAAACAAACATGACGGCGGTACAGCAGATGTTTTTGGAGGGTCCTCTGTCGTAATCACGGCAGACTCTGCTCTTCGCAACTGCTTCATCTCGAGACATCGATTCCCTTTGGGCCAGAGGAAGAGTCTGCCACTTTGACTTCTACGATTCTAGCTTGCCAGTGGTCGACTTGATCGTGATAGTTCAAAGAATCACTGGACATGCCCAGACGTCGTCAGACACGGCCTTTCAGCCATTTCGGTTGATTCATCTTCCTTTGATTTCTTATGATGCGGGCCACTGATCTAAAATGTAGCAGTCATTTGCATAAATCAATATGCATATAGCATCAACAGGCAATAGGCATATATCACCAGGAAGAGCCCATTTCATCTGCAGGGACTTATAACGATTCTGCGTCTTGCATTCAGATGAGGAAGAAATTGGAAAATGTAGGTTAAACGTGCACTTGCAAGAAGCAGAGGTACTCGTAAATCCATGCTTTGTCTTGGGTTTATGAGGCTCTATGCCCCGAACAGACATAAGGCATTCGCTGTCATATTGTATTAACATAGTGGCCTGCCAATGATCTAAACAACAATCAAACACTACAAGAGTACAACAGTCGTACGCTGAATCCGGACTGATGTCCAGCACTACAGCAACAGTTCAAAATGAGCAAGAGCCATAGATCCTCATGAGCTCCTGCGACTGCACCAGTACAGTACTGCGACTGCAGGGGCTCATGAGGATCTATAGCTCTTTCAGATGGACCGAATCAGTGAAAAAGGAAGCTACGGTTGCGGGAGACTTCAATGCGGTTCTTTTCCCGCTTGTATTGAGTCGGAAGAGAATGACAAAGGGAAGCAATTAAACACAGGTTGTTGATAATAATAATAATTATAATAATAAATAATACCGTTATTATATAGGCGCTTTTTCTCAATTTTGGGGCGAATCGACTCAAAGCGAACTGAAACCCAACACGAACACTCACGTAACAGACACGGATTTACGCCATTTAAGACAAACACAGTACAAGACAGACGAAGGGCCAGTTCAGCTACTGAAGTTACAGAGATTTCTGATCGCTTGTATTTGAAATTTGTAAGGTGGCCTGAAACCGGTACCAAAGTGTGCGGGGTTGGGGGTCGGTGGGGGGATGGGGAGGGGGTGGAAGATCCGGAGTACCCGGAGAAATAACCCGTTGTTATGAGGAAAGAACTGGTCATAAGGCTGCTGAACTCTGGATGCTTGTCCCGTTTATCGATCAAGGTTAAAGTTCACGGCTGGTCCCTGTTAAGATCTAGATTCAATTCACATGGAAGCTGAGTCACGATGTGTCTCATTTTGGAGATAAACAAGTGATGAACGATCTTTACGACGTCGAGTCCCGAGTAGCAAAACATCTTTGGGCTACGTCGGCCGCTGTGCGCGTGCTCTCTGCGGCCTTCAAGGGCCCAAAGACCTTTGCTCACTGGGATAGTGTCGTAATTCTCAAAACTAAAAGTTCTCCTCTAAAGGCAAGATTACGTTCATTAGTTAGTGTAGCCATGGTAATTCAAGGGTAGTGCCCGGACAGATTATTCTGGCATCACTTTTGCCATTGAGCTATCATGATCCTGGCCGACCCATCCTCCTCTTGTAGTGAGTCGCGCGGCCCGGTGAACCCCCTTGCGTATAGCCATTAGAGAGTGAGTTAATAGTGACATGCCCTACTTGTGGTGTACTGTGGAAGTCGAGACAAAAAACAAGGTTAACGCAATTAAAACGTCTGTGGTGCTACCCCACTCAGCCCCGACGCACTACAGCAGGAAATGGGTCGACCATAATAATTCAAGGGTATACCAGATTAACTTGGCGCCGACAGGCGCCAAGCTAATCTGGCACTACCCTTGAATTATCATGGTCGATCCATTTCCTGCGACAGGTGCATAGTCGTCAGATGACGCCTCCAAAATTTGGAAAATACGTGCGTCGGGCTGGATGAGATAACCTCACAGTGTGACACAACGGTAGGACGGTTGAAAAAAGCATCACTCAACAACAAAAGATTTACATAAAGCTATTATTCGCTTACACCTTTGTATTGCTTAGGAACAATGAACACCTCCCACCTACAACAGGCATGTTCTTGCTGATCTCATATATATATGAAATCCAGCAAGAATATAAGAATATATATATATATATATATATATATATATATATATATATATATATATATATATATATATATATATATATATATATATATATGAGGACTGGATATTCTCCAACGGATTGTTGCGGGGCGCAACTAATAGGGGATACAGTCACAAAAAGGGCAGCTGATGTCCTGATGACACAACGCAAGCTTACCAGCCATGGCATTAGCGTAGCAAGAGCATTCTCAGATTTTAATGAAAAATTACGTCCCTTGAGCTATTCTGATTGATTGCATTTTTGGGCTTTGAGTGACGCCTTTGTTAAAGTAAAGAATAATTGCACCACAAAATTGCCTAGGTGTTGCCTTTTCAAAATTAGTCTGTCTTCTTCCACTGCAACACCTCATAAAGTTTTAGGGATGCAATCCGCGCTGTACTGGCGGTGCTACCAGTAAATTCTGGAGGCAGCTTCTAGTACATGCGTCGTGTTTGCAATTTCAGGTTACGCCGTATGCCTACCGGAAGAGCCCCCCCCCCCCCCCCCTGGGGCGAAACCGGTTGTAGGCGGCAAAAACTTTAAATCTACTCAGCAGGTCCAATATCTGTTTGGGAATATTTTCTATCTCCCCTCCCCCCCCCCCCCTCGGGGGGAGGACGGGATATTCTCCAGCGGATGGCGAGGCGCCTGGGGGTAGTCCCTATTGCTTTATGTAGCAGGTGTTCAGTGGAAGGCTCAAAAGATCTAATAAGCGATGCAGTCACAAAAGGGCAGCTGATGTCCTGATGACACAATGCAAGCTTACCAGCCTGGAATCCCATGGCATTAGCACAGCATTCTTAGAATTTAATGAAACATTTTATATATATATATATATATATATATATATATATATATATATATATATATATATATATATATATATATATATATATATATATATATATATATATATATATATATATATATATATATATATATATATATATATATATATATATATATATATATACCTGCGTTCCTCACGCGGAAGAGTCCTGGGTCTTTTAGAGAGATTTCAGCCATATTTTGTTAGAGATATTGCAGACATGGTCACTGGCAGTGAAAGGGTTAAAACCCAGAGGTTGTACTGGCAGCCCGGAGACGCCCGCTGTTATTCACACGAATTAACCCTAGATGTGACAGTGCTCAACTGATTCAACGAGGAAGGTCCGTGCATTGACCTATCACGCGCGCCACATCTCCCCAACGTCCACGCTGAAAGCCGCGCAGTTGCCACCATTACCCAACAGTCATTGAAATGAACCAGAATTAGATTTGCGAAGAAGGGCCGCGTGATTGGGTACAAACCTAGTAAGCAAAAGTTTCTCCAGCCGGCTTCAGTCGCGGTTAGTCCGAGGGTTGATTGCTTAAAGGTTTAACCCGCTGAGTGCCGGCAGCTGACGCAGTTTGCCGGCGTTACTGCAATCTTCGTCAAGACTGTCTTCATTGGAAGACCCAACGTGCCCAGGAACAGGCATTCAAAGTGGTGTCTGCAAGAGGCATAGATCCTCATGAGCCCCCGCGAATGCGGGGGCTCATGAGGCTTTATACCTCTTGCAGTTGGGTGGTGTTCAAATGTTCTCGGCACTGAAAGGGGTTAATGCGAAGGCACTGGCACGCGTGTTTGCCCTGGCATGCAGTTAGTTATCAGGCTGCATATGTCGGGGGAAAAACGAGAAATATAGAGCACGCACAAATAAACCGTCACTTGTTGACTTCAGTTTGTCCCCAATCCAGAAACTAGTCTTGATGAATAGCAACGAGCGACTTAGCTCACTGCTGCTGCCGCTAGGTGGCGTAAACACAGTAGGGGCTAAACAGACCCGACATTCTCGGTGTTTTAGTTGATCCCTGTCCCTGCACATTATCTTTGGTCCTCGCGATGTACTGCATGCCACGGGTATGCCGTTTTTCTGTTCACAGGCTTTCAGTTTCATCTGGTATATCGCACAGTAGGATTAGTTAATGTGGTGTACTGCACTTAGCGTGTCCGGATTCTATGTCCTCCAATCGGGCACCGAGTTTAGGAGCAATATACCTGCGGCCTGAAGTGTCGCGCAGGTACTGAAGCCTATGCACACCAACAGCTATCACCTAAAGGCCCCGCCACAAATGCCCAGATTTTGAAGCCGATTCCGATCCGATTGCGATCGGATGACGTCATATATCCGATCCGATCCCAATCGGATGGGAATCGGGTGTTTAGAACCTGCTCTATTTTTCCGATCCGAATCGGCCCCGATTGTAAGCTTTAACCAATCCGAGCGCGTCTCGCAAAGCACGTCGTTTCAGTTTGAAAATGGCGGAAGATCAATACCACCTTCGTTGCCGATGTTTCGCCCGCCTCTTCCCGAATATGATGCAAAACTGCTGATAATGCAGGCACATCATCATCACTGTCAAAACTAGCAGCCATTTCGCTGAACAGATACGACCTTGATCTTCGATTCAAACCGGTCGGCTAAAAAAAAAGTCGGGGAATGTGTGGCAGTGCACACGTTTTTGTAGTCCGGTCGGATCACACTCCGATTCAAAACTGCTCGAGAATCGGCTTCAAAATCGGCATGTGTGGCGGGACCTTAAGACACCGAGAATAGTGACTTTTCCCCCTCACAAGAGCAGCGATACCACACGGCAGCAGGAGAAGACAATTTCAGCTAAGTCCACAATTGTCCTAGAAATGGCAAACTAAACCCGTTAAAGCGGAGACGGCGGTGTTCAGTTAACCCCTCGACTTCCAGGACCTGTAGATTGCCTTTTCTGCTGTATTGGTTCATTCAACGCCAAAGAGCCCAACCCATCCCAGTAATATGGCGTCAACAAGAGGCGTCGATCCTCGTGCGCACGGGCAACTGCGGGGGCTCATGAGGATCTATGCCTCTTGCGGTTACGTGGTTAAGTCAAGTTCATTTTTTTTCGTCAGTCAATGGGGTTAACAAATTTCACTAAGTGAGGGAAAAGGCGGTGGACGTCGGTCAGACAGGAGAGATTAGCCTGGGGTATGTAAGCGTTGCATCATCACGCGGACAACCAGCGTCTCAACTTTCGGGACGCATCTTGAGGCGGAAGGCGTACCGAGTGAGCACAAGATATTCGGGCCGATATCGGCCTCAGCTGGCCCGCGCACAGCCGTGCGCGGGCCAGCTGAGGCTGATGTCGGCCTGAAGACTTTAACTTACCGGGTATGAGGTACTGCGCGCAGAGGGACGTATTCTTGTTCATCCCTCGATAAAGTATTCAAACGTCGCATCTTAGTGCTCACACGCCGAAAACAGACTGCTTGCAATCAAACGGCAAATGTAAAACCTATTCCTAATGTAACACTGTTTAGCAATACACACTTGAGGTCCTCTCCATAATTATAATATCTCGGCATCACATACAAAACCCTTCAGCTGATGTTGAGAAGAAACAGCAGTGCCGATGTCCGCACACAATAAAAGTAAATTATTTTCTAAAAAACTCTTCCTTCATGGTCACAAATCGTCACCCACTGTGCACACACACACACAAACATACAGAACACTTAGTAGCACAAAGCTTCGTCCCGTAAACATTGCCCCAATACGCAAGAACCTAAGCTGATTCCGGGACAGGTTATGAAGTCTTTCCAGCTTGGCCGGGCAAATCAACATATCATACGGAATTTGTCGTCTTCCATTGCATAGTCCTCCAATTATCCTTCCATCTGCAAGACGCATTGATTCACATTAGCCCATACAGCCGCAAGGGCTAATGTGAATCTATCACTTGTTGATCTTGATTGACTATGGCTGTTTTTTTAAAACTGAGAGTGTCATCAGGCTTTGGATGTTGGGTAGTACCCGCCTGCTTTAAAGCTCCGGTGAGCCTTCATTCGATTCGAGAAACATATCGACAGTGGTAGACTTAGATTCTGTTGACGTCTCCGGCAGTGAGTAAAATGGGCCCAGGTTTTCCCCCACAAGAGGCATAGGACCTCATGGGCCCCTGCGGCCGCAGGGGCCCATGAAGTCCTATGACTCTTGTGGATGGAAGTCGCGGGTGTAAGAACAGAGAATTGTCTTGTGTATTCCGCGTGCCCACAATCCACATGTGCCGAAAGTTGTCTGGGCACATACTTGCAGAAGTTCAAGAAATCAGAACGTGATATGAATGGTTTTCTGTCGACACACTGTGCACTCTAGCGCACCTCCGGCAAGTGTCACATATCTGAAGAGTACACGCTTATAAAAAACGTGCCATTTTGCGACAATTTATATCTATATTCTTATACGGCCCGGGACTTCTCCATCACGGATCAATCCTAGATTATTCTTATAGTCAACACTTTCCATTTTTACTAGAACGGCCAGAAAGATTTCGCCTTCAAACGACAAGAACATTGTAAACTTGTCTTCCTCTATGGTTAAAAATAATATCAAACTCAACCACATGAAAATAAGTTGTATAACATTGGACTCCGCCACGGATGATACAACACTAGGCTATTTCTAATATTTAAAGAAAAATTCCTCATTCTGGTCCTACGGCCGTTATTTGTCACAAGGAAAATCTTCTTCTTTAAGCAGCTTCATGGGGACTTTCACGGAACAAGACCAGGATGTTCAAAAGAATTCCCCTTTCACATTCGGTACCTTATGCGAAGACGGTTTTACCTTGACAGCTGAATGGTGATGCCTTAATTTTTGGCTTGGCGTACTCCAAGGCGCCAAGTCTTCCGTGTACAACCTTTGAGCTACCATGATTGATCTACATGCATCTCACTTCACTGCAGGACACAGTGACCAAACGCATCTCACTTCACTGCAGGACACAGTGACCAAACGCATCTCACTTCACTGCAGGACACAGTGACCAAACGCATCTCACTTCACTGCAGGACACAGTGACCAAACGCATCTCACTTCACTGCAGGACACAGTGACCAAACGCATCTCACTTCACTGCAGGACACAGTGACCAAACGCATCTCACTTCACTGCAGGACACAGTGACCAAACGCATCTCACTTCACTGCAGGACACAGTGACCAAACGCATCTCACTTCACTGCAGGACACAGTGACCAAACGCAGCTGCAAGATGCATAGATCTTCATGCGCCCCCGCAGATGCGGCGGCTCGTGAGGATGAATGCTTCTTGAAGACTCCACTTTGTGTCCGTATTGTTTGGACGGCTGGGGTTCTTAATCAGTGAGCACACAAAGATCTGAGCACACAAAGATCTGAGCAACACAAAGATCTGAGCACACAAAGATCTGAGCACACAAAGATCTGAGCACACAAAGATCTGAGCAACACAAAGATCTGAGCAACACAAGATCTGAGCACACAAAGACCTGAGCACACAAAGATCTGAGCAACACAAAGATCTGAGCACACAAAGATCTGAGCAACACAAAGATCTGAGCACACAAAGATCTGAGCACAGAAAGATCTGAGCAACACAAAGATCTAAGCAACACAAAGATCTGAGCAACACAAAGATCTAAGCAACACAAAGATCTGAGCACACAAAGATCTGAGCAACACAAAGATCTAAGCAACACAAAGATCTGATCAACACAAAGATCTAAGCAACACAAAGATCTGAGCACGCAAAGACCTGAGCAACACAAAGATCTGAGCACGCAAAGACCTGAGCAACACAAAGACCTGAGCAACACAAAGATCTGAGCACGCAAAGACCTGAGCAACACAAAGACCTGAGCAACACAAAGATCTAAGCAACACAAAGACCTGAGCACGCAAAGACCTGAGCAACACAAAGACCTGAGCAACACAAAGACCTGAGCAACACAAAGACCTGAGCAACACAATCGGCGACCATTGGGAGTGACAGGGTTTAAAATCTGTCGACATAACGTTCATGACGCCATAACGACTTGCAGGTACTTATCATTGTTCTGTCTCAGCTCCAAAACCATCTCATTTCCAACAACCTCCTAGAAACGTTTCAGTCAGCTTACAGAAAACAGCACAGTACAGAAACTGCTCTCCTGCATGTTACAAACAGCCTTCTGTGCAATGCTGACAACAAGCTGGTTTCCATTCTTTGCCTCCTTGACCTCTCGGCGGCATTTGATACGATTGACCATACTGTGCTTCTAGAGAGACTTAACACAGCCTATGGCATCTCTGGCAAAACACTTAGCTGGTTTTCCTCGTAACTGCGTGAGCGTACTCAGAAGGTTGTTGTCAATCAATCAGAGTCGCAGCCCCTTATGCTGAGATTCGGTGTCCCCCAAGGATCTGTCCTTGGGCCCGTCCTTTTCAGCCTTTACACCCAATCCCTGTCTGACGTCATCACCCGACATGCCTGTGAATTTCACAAGTATGCCGACGACACCCAGCTCCACAAAGGTGCTTCTCCATCTAATTTTCCTGCTCTTGTAAAAGAGATTGAACTTTGTATTTCCTCTGTGAAAAAATGGATGCTGTGCAAAAAACTGAAGCTGAACGACGGCAAGACTGAATCACTTTGCGCTGGTTCTGACCACTCCCTTAGTCAGGTCCCACCAGGGGCCTCCCTCGTGGTTGGCGACAGTGAAATAACCTTTAGCCAGTCTGTACGTAATCTGGGAGTTCAGTTCGACTGCAGTATGTCCATGCACCATCACATTACTAATGTGTGCAGGACGGCGAACTTCCAGCTGCGAAGAATCAGCTCCATTAGACCATTCATCACCCGGTCCGCTACTGTTCAACTTATTTGCTCCCTTGTCCTTAGCCGCTTAGACTATTGTAACTCCCTCCTGGCAGGTGTCCCCCAGAAAGAACTCTCTCGTCTGCAGACAGTCCTCAACAATGCTGCCAGACTTGCTTTTGGCAAATCTAAAATGGACCATGTAACCCCCCTACTTCAGGAATTGCACTGGCTACCCATTCAGTTTAGAGTCGAGTACAAGATTGCGGTCCTGGCTTTTCGCTGCTTTGATGGATCCCTACCGCCATACCTCTCATCCCTCCTCAACATCTATCAGCCCTCCCGTTCCCTTCGTTCCTGCTCTGAGAAGCGTTTCCGTGTCCCCAGCTTTTCCTCTAAGCGGTTTGGCTGCCGGACATTCCAGTATCAAGCCCCTGTTGTCTGGAACTCACTTCCCCTACACCTCCGGAATGCTGAAAACATTGACGTCTTTAAGACCCAACTTAAAACCTACTTCTTTCAGCTTGCGTACCATTAATCCACAGATTGTGTGTGCATGTGTGTGATGTTGGTTTGGTCTGCATACATATGGTTTTGTTATGTGTGTTTTAGTTGTATGTGCGCGCGTAGATTAGAAGTGCATAGATTAGACTTTTTTAAAGGTAGTGAGATTCTCCATATATACATTTTTTTTTGTAACGCGCTTAGAGCCCACTGCTCCTGGGGATTCAGCGCGATATAAATGCTCTTTATTATTATTATTATTATTATTGACACTGAAAATGCAAGAGGTAGCGATACGAAACGGGTAAGGAGGTGGAGAGGGTAGCTTCAACAATCCATGACTTACATTGCCCTAACGTAACATTTTCATTGTAATACCAATGAAAATGTTTTTATTCACAAAATGGACTTCAAACCGTCTTGTCATGACCTCGTGATGGCGCGTGTAAGTGGCTCTAGAACTGCAAGGGCTAACAAGATGAGGGAGGTCTGGCAGCCAACAAAGAGCATGCCAGAAAGTAAACCATGGTGGACCAGAGCCAGAAAATGGGTAATCATCTACACGGGAAATGAGAATCTGATTATCGCGCCATGTCCACTGTCTCCACATTTCCTTCCCGCCCGAGCACGATATGGGGCCGCAGTCTCAGGACTGACGGACTGACGGCTCTCAAGAGTGAGACTGAGCGGATGAACCTGTTAACTATATCTCCACACTCCAAACTATCCCACTGCAAGAGGCATAGAACCTCATGAGCCAACGCAGTCGCGGGGGCTCATGAGGCTTTATGCCTCTTGCTAGTGGTGCGGTTTATACGATGTTTAGTTTGTGGCAGCACAGTTTGGAAGAGAAGCATTTCAAAGTCTAAAACTGTATCTTTAAACGTTTCATCATCATCATCATCATCATCATCATCATCATCATCATCATCATTATCATAATCATTTAGCTTGTATGCGTGTCCCGTGGAGAGATGACCCGACATTGCTTACTTATCCTTGAGTTGTCGCTGATTTATAAAACAAAATTTGCCAACAACGACAACGAAGAGCTTACGGAAATGACTCACACGAACACAGGGCAATTTTCAATTAGACTTTTTGTAAATAAGTAAGAACTGCGCTATGTACGTATACGTCACTGACCTGACTTTTACGTCACTGACCTGACTTTTGCGTCACTAACCTGACTTTTACGTCACCGACCTGACTTTTACGTAACTGACCTGACTTTTACGTCACTGACCTGACCTTTACGTCACTGACCTGATTTTTACGTCACTGACCTGACCTTTACGTCACTGACCTGACTTATACGTCACTGACCTGACTTTTACGTCACTGACTGCACCGAGGGATACGTAACTGAATAGCGCTCAGTAGAATATTCTTCTTCCTGTTTTCTTTTCTTCTTTACTTGACCGTCGTGAGATGGCCTTGGGTGCCTGCTCGGCGTTAAATCCAAATAACTAACTAACTCATTCTATACTTGACTATCTCTGGTTAAAATATACAAGTTCACACAGGCTCTATCTCTGGTTCAAAAATACAATTTGACACAGGCGGACATTGGAGCTACTTGGCTATTTTGCGTTCGTTCTGTGGCTGCGGACCCCATCGGGTACCACCGAGGACAGAGATGCAGTCAATTAAATTCGCGGGTCACAAATTCCGTGTTTCTGCAAGAGTAAATTTAGATGGAGGCGGGGCCTTGTGAATAGATCCTGCTCTTAGTCCTGGGTAAGTGCGTGTGCGTGCAGATGTCGCAGTGGCATCTTGCAAGTGACAGACTCACTCCTATACCACTAACAATGTACACTGTGGTCATGTTTTTTTTTTTTTCACCATTGTTATAATGTGGCTAAAACCGTACGCGCGCATGTGATCCCAACGAAAGAAAATTTGTCGGCTAGACTGACACAATAAAGTATTTGAATTGAATTGAATTGAATTGAATTGAATGTTTGTGTGAGTATGCGAGAGTGCGAGACGTCGGTAAGAAGAGAGAGAGAGAGAGAGAGAGAGAGAGAGAGAGAGAGAGAGAGAGAGAGAGAGAGAGAGAGAGAGAGAGAGAGAGAGAGAGAGAGAGAGAGAGAGAGAGAGAGAGAGAAAAAAACTGTTTTATTACAAATTTGGAAGCTATTTACAGAAAAACTAAATAAAACAAAGACACATCCCAAAAGAAAACTTCCAGAGAACACAACACAAACAGGACAAAAACAAAAGAAAAGAAAAAAAGACAACAAAAGACAAACAGAAAACGAAACAAAACAAAAAAAAACTTCAGCTAAACAAACAGACAACACCAACAAAGTAGTACAACAAAAGCCCCAAATGACTGTGTATCATATCACCTTGTTACGTGTAAATGTTTCCGTCAGCGATGTGTATGATCAAAAGCGATAACGATCGAAGGCTGAGGAAAAAGACCGCTAGTGCTTGACACCTGATGACAGCACGTGAAAAACGACGGCCATTTTCAGGTTCGGCGTGTTTATCACCCCAAACCGCCCTAAACACCTTCTCTGCCAGTGGTATCATACTGTGTTCCTCAAATCTTTGTTGTTTCAACGCCAAACAGCCTAAACCCATTCCATGAACATAGGGACAAAGTGGCGTCAGCATGAGGCATAGATCCTCATGCGCCCTCACAACTGCGGGGGCGCATGAGGATCTATGCTTCATGCAGTTGGATGGTGTTCATTTTTTTCCTCGGCAGTACAGGGGTTAATGGACAAATTAATCTTGGTCATGCAGTAAGAGACACAGATCACAGCTGCTCATGAGCGAGATCCAGCCATTGATCATGAAAATCTATGCCCCTTGCAGATGTCATGAACATGAAGGCGAACTGCCCTAACCCCTTCCCCGCCACTAGACGCAAATCTTATTCTGAAATGTCCTTCATTCAACGACCAAGAGCCACAAACGCTCAAGGGGCATCGATTCAGATTGGTCTGTATAGATCCTGATAAACCCCCGCAGTCGCGCGGGCTCATGAGGATCTATGTCTCTTGCAGGTAGATCGTGTGCAGTTTTCTCGGCTGTGAAGTGGTTAACAAATTGAAGGGGAGAATAACTCAACCAATCTGGACAAAATCAACGATGGATTTTAATACAACCGGAAGCAAGTGTCTCCGCCCCTAGAGATTACTCCTTTATTCCTTGTCTGCGAAAATGTGTCGGTCATCTGCAACCGGAAGTGCGTATTATTGTCCTTCGGCGATTGTTGGCTTATCGTAAACAAGAAGGGGTGGAGGTGGTTAGTACTTATCGCTATCTGAGACCATCTGACCAGTCACCTTTCAGACCAGGAGTCAATGTGTACGACCGTCTGACCAGTCACCTTTCAGACCAGGAGTCAATGTGTACGACCGTCTGACCAGTCACCTTTCAGACCAGGAGTCAATGTGTACGACCGTCTGACCAGTCACCTTTCAGACCAGGAGTCAATGTGTACGACCATCTGATCAGTCACCTTTCAGACCAGGAAACAATGTGTACGACCATCTGACCAGTCACCTTTCAGACCAGGAGTCAATGTGTACGACCGTCTCACCATTCACCTTTCAGACCAGGAATCATTGTGTACGACCGTCTGACCACTCACCTTTCAGACCAGGAATCAATGTGTACGACCGTCTGACCATTCACCTTTCAGACCAGGAGTCAATATGTACGACCGTCTGACCACTCACCTTTCAGACCAGGAATCAATGTGTACGACCGTCTGACCAGTCACCTTTCAGACCAGGAATCAATGTGTACGACCGTCTGACCATTCACCTTTCAGACCAGGAATCAATGTGTACGACCGTCTGACCAGTCACCTTTCAGACCAGGAATCAATGTGTACGACCGTCTGAGCAGTCACCTTTCAGACCAGGAATCAATGTGTACGACAGTCTGACCAGTCACCTTTCAGACCAGGAATCAATGTGTACGACCGTCTGACCAGTCACCTTTCAGACCAGGAATCAATGTGTACGACCATCTGACCAGTCACCTTTCAGACCAGGAATCAATGTGTACGACCGTCTGATCAATGGCTTCTGACAGCAGAAGTCTCAGATCCAAATCCCGACCAAAGATTCCTTCTTTATTTAACCTGCTCACTGCCAACGTGATCTCAGCAAGAGGCATAGATCCACATGAGCCCCCGCGGTCGCGGGGGCTCATGAGGATCCATGCCTCTTGCATTTGGATCGCTTTGACTATTTCTCGGCAGTGAAGGGTTGAAGATTGTTCACCAGGGACAGTTGTGAGCGCATCCTGAAGCTGTTGGGGTTCATCAGAACTAAACACTGTACATGCAGAGATAAGGGGCTGGCGGAATAAGTCAGTTCAATACATATTAAACCCTTCACAACCATGAAAACTGATTTACTCTCCAAATTCAAGACACAGAGATAAGGGGCTGGCCGAAGAAGTCAGTTCAATACATATTAAACCCTTCACAACCATGAAAACTGATTTACTCTCCTAAACTCTCCTAATTCAAGACACAGAGATAAGGGGCTGGCCGAAGAAGTCAGTTCAATACATACTAAACCCTTCACAACCATGAAAACTGATTTACTCTCCAAATTCAAGACACATACATCCTCATGCAAATGCGGGGGTTCAGGCGGAGTTAAGCCTCTTGCTGACACCACTTCGCGTCCATGTTTCTTGGACGGCCGAGTTTCTTTGCCTTTGAACCGACAAAGATTTCAAAGGTATAGTCTCTGACCACGGTGACGTTACGGCTAATAAGAACCTGCTCACTCAAACGCATGCATCAAAAACGCCGTTCATTAAATCTTTTATCATCACTTTCGTGAAATTTGTCTAATGCTGGAGAAGAAGGCATTTGTATGTCGTAACATGACCCATAATATGTCGTAACATGACCCATAATATGTCGTAACATGACCCATAATATGTCGTAACATGACCCATAATATGTCGTAACATGACCCATAATATGTCGTAACATGACCCATAATATGTCGTAACATGACCCATAATATTTCCAAACAGAAAAGAAATAAGTTCGCTGAATACTCGAACCGCCATCTGGCGCGTCACATGTGATAAATGAAAATGAAAGTGAACAAGATGGGATGAACCATAACCCACAAAGTCCCTTCAACATGAGAGCTGTCCTCGCTGTCAATGGTCTCTACCTTTTGTTTTTGACCTGATTCTGATGTTGAATTATCTCCTATTGAAAAAGAATCGCATATCTGCCAATGCGTCAGTGAGTTCGATAAGGGGCGCAGGACGTACGCGTCATTGATTTGTCAAACGTCATTTGTCATGACGAAAGGTTTATTTTTTTCGCAATTTTATATTTTGCATGATACGAGTTTCACTTTCGCTTCATATTCTTGAGAAAATGGTGACAAAACTAGAACTTCACGGTACAATTTCAGTCATGCTATAATTTGTGTGAAAGCAGGTTGACTTTACTTAGCTACATGATATACTAAGTATACGGATCGCCTGCATGCTTATCTGAAAGCGAGTCGATGTGTGTGTGCGTGTCAGTGCGTGCGTGCGCGCGCGCTCCAAACATCTATAAAAGACATAAAACCTCATGCGCCTGGAGGGCGCATGAGGATCTATTCCTCCTGGAGATGCGCGCATGTGTGTGTGTGTGTGTGTGTGTGTGTGTGTGTGTGTGTGTGTGTGTGTGTGTGTGTGTGTGTGAGAGAGAGAGAGAGAGAGAGAGAGAGAGAGAGAGAGAGAGAGAGAGAGAGAGGCGCGCGTTCGAGAGAGAATGACGTCATATTTAGAGTATTATGGCAGTGTCTGCATAGTGACGGAGTTGCCTCTTTTACGTCACCGCCACTGTCTGACTTTCTCTAGAAGTCAAGGTTTTTTAGTGTTTAATTCTTTTCTAAAAAGAATTAATATATACTAAAGAAGTTGAAAGGATACTAAGCTGGCTAACGAACTCATTATGCAAAAGTTCATTTAAATATGACAAAAATTACGGACTCTAATCTGTGTCAATCGACTTCCTATTGTTTATGTCTTCAATGCCACATTCAATTACAATATGCTCGGAGTCTCTCTTAGCCACCCATTTAAGAAAGTATTTCGCCAAGTTTCAAGCTTATGTGTACAGAACTATTGGAGATTCTCTTGTTTACATACATACGCAGACAAATACATACGCACATACGGCGCTTCGCGCCAAATGTACGTTCAGCAGCGAGGTTAGCGTAACTAGACATGACGTAAATTTTATCTTGTTACTTTAATTGTTAGAGGTTTAGGCCTGCCCGCCTTTGACATGGACAAGCTATTAAATTCGCCCCACCGCGACCCGTCTTAAAAAGTCCCTTCTATAAATAGAAGGGACTTAAAAATGACCTTTTTTTTTGCCAGCAATTCTGCCGATCGGCAGATCTAAAGCTACCGTACATCGCCATGTGATCACTAATCTTCAGATACGCCAAGAAAGCCATCGTCCATCTGTTACCCCTGCAAGCGGACAAGTAAGCCAGTTAACCCTCCCTGACGGTTCCCTTCGGTGGAAAAGACGTGTAGGTAACCCTTTCAATGCCGACAGATGAACACGATCCAACTGCAAGAGACATAGCTCCTCATGAACCCCCGCGACTGCGGTAAGTTAGTGCGACTGCGGTAAGTTAGTGCGACTGCGGTAAGTTAGTGCGACTGTGGTAAGTTAGTGCGACTGCGGTAAGTTAGTGCGACTGCGGTAATTTAGTGCGACTGCGCTAAGTTAGTGCGACTGCGGTAAGTTAGTGCGACTGCGGTAAGTTAGTGCGACTGCGGTAAGTCAGTGCGACTGCGGTAAGTTAGTGCGACTGCGGTAAGTTAGTGCGACTGCGGTAAGTTAGTGCGACTGCGGTAAGTTAGTGCGACTGCGGTAAGTTAGTGCGACTGCGGTAAGTTAGTGCGACTGCGGTAAGTTAGTGCGACTGCGGTAAGTTAGTGCGACTGCGGTAAGTTAGTGCGACTGCGGTAAGTTAGTGCGACTGCGCTAAGTTAGTGCGACTGTGGTAAGTTAGTGCGACTGCGGTAAGTTAGTGCGACTGCGGTAAGTTAGTGCGACTGCGGTAAGTTAGTGCGACTGCGGTAAGTTAGTGCGACTGCGGTAAGTTAGTGCGACTGCGGTAAGTTAGTGCGACTGCGGTAAGTTAGTGCGACTGCGGTAAGTTAGTGCGACTGCGGTAAGTTAGTGCGACTGCGGTAAGTTAGTGCGACTGCGGTAAGTTAGTGCGACTGCGGTAAGTTAGTGCGACTGCGGTAAGTTAGTGCGACTGCGCTAAGTTAGTGCGACTGTGGTAAGTTAGTGCGACTGCAGTAAGTTAGTGCGACTGCGGTAAGTTAGTGCGACTGCGGTAAGTTAGTGCGACTGCGGTAAGTTAGTGCGACTGCGGTAAGTTAGTGCGACTGCGGTAAGTTAGTGCGACTGCGGTAAGTTAGTGCGACTGCGGTAAGTTAGTGCGACTGCGGTAAGTTAGTGCGACTGCGGTAAGTTAGTGCGACTGTGGGGGCTCATGAGGATCTATGCCTCTTGCTGAGACCAGTTTGTGTCCATTGGTCGTTGAACGAACCAACATTTTAGAAACAAACCGGCGTCCGTAGCTCAGTGGTTAGCGCGTCGGACTAGCGGCCGGGAGATCCGGGGTCGAATCCCTGCAGAGTCAAGCTGGATTTTTTCCTACCTGGGTCGGCTCCTACCCAGAGCGGGTGTGCTATGGACCCAATGGGAAGGCTGATGCCAAGCAGCCGAGACTCACCCGCTTCACGGGGCGACTTTGGGGGTGCTACCCTGGTTATGACACATCGCAAACACCGGGATATTTATGACAGGAATCGTGGAATGCGGCCCTGTCACGCAGTCTCCAACCACATTGACCACCATATCATCATTTTTTAACCTCATCAGCATGCAAAATGAAAAAGACGCTGTTCCAAGTCTCTGATCCCTCGAGTCTCCGTCTCATGGTGACCTCAGCCCAGTCATCCAGGAGCACTGGGTGCGCGGTTGTCTTCGGCCAGACTCTGCTGCTGTGCGTGCAAGGACGTAGTGGTTGACTCGCCACCTCTGGGGGGGGGGGGGAGGGTAGTAGGGGGAATAGTAGGTGTGTTCACCTGAAGGCCACACTGAACACCACCGAAGTAACTCGGCAGCAGTGCGAAGTTTCCTCCGGAGGGAGTCCCCTACTACCTGACATAATTATATAGCAGCAGGGCCGGGAGTCTGGATGGAACAACCAGCGGGCATGCACGAGCACACTGCGGTTGATAGGGATGAGCGGCGTGAGAGGAAACCTCTGAGGTCGACAAAGGAAACTTGGAGCAGCCAAAAAAAAAAAAAAAGATTTCAGAACAAAAATGTCCGTACAGTAACAATGAAGGGTTAAAGGTCATTTCCGGTGTCAGTAGTAGTTAAGGAGTCAAGGGGTTAAATCCCTCGTGCACGCAACCACCGTCTACAGCTCCGGTGACTGCATGCACAAAGAGGTTAATGTTTCGTTGGCTGTCCAATCGTTTTCGCCGACACATCTGACTAGTGACTGTCAACATGAAGTGGGTAGCTGCAACTTGCCGCTTTCCACTTTTCTGCCGACAGTACCTGGTCAGAAGTCCACACGTTCCGCATTTACTTGTATTCGCAACTGTCAGCTGAGAAGAATCACATCTGAGGCAAGAAAACACGTCATCGTTTACCGCCGTCGGATGACCTAGTCTCCCCTGTGGACGACTGAGAACACAAGAGCAAGCCACCGAAGCAAGCTGTCCGATGAATTATTTCCCTTGACACTATAGGAAGTACGTTTGTATCGCCCTTTCATGTATACAAGTACAAATGAAGCTATTAAGATGCACAGATCCACATGGGCCCCCGTATACGCGGGGCCAGTGTGGATTTATGCATCTTGCTAGCTTTGTTTGTGGATCTATGTCTCTTTCGTCTCACGGTGATGTTCATTGTGTTCTGGTACTAAAAGGGTTAGGAAAACAATGGTCCATTAGTGTGTGACTGCTTCAGTTTAGACAGACAATAGAAAACTATGGAAAGGCAACAGAATAAAAGAATCGTAGTTTACTGGCGCGCGGCAATGACAGAGGAAAACTGAGGTTTGTTGCCAGCTCGCCGTGCTGTGACCTTCAAAATAAAAATAAAAATTAAGAGAGCGAACAGTCCTCTAGACCATTTTTTTTCAAATAAATTTTTTTATTCACATAAATGAAAATGATTTGTCAGCTGAGCTCTGTTGTCCGCCTCACCATTTTTACTAACAGACAGTTGACTTTTCTTTTGCCCCGCTTTGAAAAATATCAGAGAAAAAGAAAACGTGTTGACTGTCGACTTTTAAAGAATGAAGAAAGAAGAATTAGAGGAACAAAAAAAAAAAAAAAAAACCAAACATTAGAAACCTCCATCTCGTCTATCACTGAGGAAAAAATGGCAAACGTCAATCCAGTGTCTCTCTCATTAACACCCCCACACTCAAGGACCTCCTTTCCGATGGTCGCTGACTACGCTTCTGAAATCTAAACATGTGCTAATTCAACGCCACAGAACATGATCCGCTCAAGTATGCAAAGTAAATTCTGCCAAGAGGCATAGATCCACATGAGCCCCCCGCAAGAGCCGGGGCGCATGTGGATCTATGCCTCTTGCAAGTGGGTATTGTTTCCTGTGTTCCGGCAGTGAAGGAGTTACACCAGTCGGTCATTGTTCCGGTGAGCAAAACTTCCCCGGCCCACTCTACGCGCGGTCAAACTAAAGGCAATGTCGGCAGTGCACAGACATACTTACACGATTTCCGCGATAAATTTTGATAGCTCTCCTGGAGACAATTAGCTCAACAGGCACTACTCTTCAGTCATAACAGGCGCATCCTCTCCCGCAAATGGCACTGGAAAGTAAAGAGTACAAAGAAGGGAACCAGAAGAGATAGAGACCGCAGCTGTGTAAACAACCAAACTGAATGGGGTCTACATTACGTCAGATGTAACCAGTCAACAAGGCGCCTGGAGAGAAAAACAAAACAAAACACAGGGAGACAAAAAGTCTTACCCCTCTCACTTCCGGAACACGAAGAGCAACATCCGAAATGCCAGTGCCCGTGAGACACAAAAACACCTATCTGCAAGTGGCAAGGACACGCCAGAGGTATAGATCCTAATAAGCCCCCGCAGTGCGGGGACTCAGGAGGAACTATACCTCCGGCTTCTGTCGTTCACATCCGGGCACCAATTCAGACACGGCGATCAGCAGTGAGTCTGTGATGCATGCAGAGATATAATTCTCAGCCGTTGGCAGAAGAGGGGTTAAACGTGATCGACATCAGACTAAAGGTACTGCCGCTCCGCCGCACTCCAAATGTGTCACGTTACTGCAGAAAATGGGTGGTCCGTTACAGCTTCTGTGTGGGGTCAGATTAGCTTGGCGCTTAACCCATTTACTGCTGAGTAAAATTGAACAAGACCTAACTGCAAGAGGCATAGATCCTCACGAGGCCCCGCATTCGCGTGGGTTCGTGAGGATCTATGCCTCTTGCTGACACCACTTTGCATTCATGTCCTTGCTGGCGCCGGACTAATACTAAAGAGTTCAGAAACACAGTCTGCATCTGTGAAGCGGTTAATTTCCCATGTCAAAACAAGATAGATTCCACCTGCAACTTGAAAGCTGACAAACGGCACACACTACAGTCAACTGTTATCCTGGCGTGATGGTATGTGACACTCTGCATCCAGAAAAGTGTCGGACTGTCCACATGCCCACAGGACAAGAATACACTCGTCTGCTAGACATTCTTTGTGTCCCCACACACGTCCTATGAGAGTTAGACTGTTATCTGTGTGCACTCTAGTTCAGTGGCTTCACTCCATTTTGCTTTCAAGTGGTTTGCACGCCAACAACTTAACAAGAACAACGTCGAATAATATGTTAGACGGGACCACTCAAAGTCACAAAGTCTGAATCGTGGACGAAATAGCAATACTCCTCTTGATCAACTGCTTAACAAATAGGACCAGACGACACCACGACTGTCCTCTCAAATCGATAACGCTGCAGACGAAATCAAAACACGATTTGAGAGGTCTGTCATTAGCACTATTCACTGCCATCAAAGCTGGTGCCACGTTTCAATTCTGTTTCAATAAAATGGACAACTTTGTGAAAGATGAGGTTTTAATCGATTTTCCTCAGTTGAAGTTTAGCGTCACAGCGGGTGTCCCCCTCGATTCGCCGTCTACCCTGATGTTAAGCGACGAAGACAACCAATGTGAATTAGAGCATAAAATCACATGGTCGACATTTCCAGATTCGGGAGATGTCTCCTGAAGACTAAAACGCAGTTAATCGAATACACCGACCATGATAGTTCAAGGGTGGTGCCAGAATAGCTTGGCGCCTCTCGGCACCACCCTTGGAACTATAGACTTTCTGTTTCTTCTTGTATTGAGTCAGGGAAAATGGTTTAACAAACCGCACCCTCTAACACATCCATTAAAAAGAAACCAAGAAAATAATTTGCATGTAGACAAACAGAAAAAAATATGTAACAATTTTCGAAACAGTAATTAACAACTAAAATAATATAACCCTGAACACAAACCAAAAATATCTGGTACAAAATATAAAATGATTTGTAGAGATTTTCACATTTTCCGAAAAATCAAACCTTGGCACTGAAAGAGAACACCTTGGAACGTGACACACATATACATAGCATTATTATTCTTCAAAAGTTCGATAGCAACTGACGCTCATAAGAACATCACATGCTTGTATCGATTCACAACACCTCACGTGCTTCATTATAAGTTCTATAAGCCGCTGTGCCCCCGTCATAAACATCTCCGTGGCAAAGGCAATGAAGGGTATTCAGGTGTGTGAAATCGCCAAGAAAACTGCAGGACATTATATATTTCACAATGATACACACAAAGGGTGTGTAGGCCGCATGTTTCACCCCTTCTCTGCCAATGACCATGACTATTGCTGCAATAGGAAAACATGGAGACAAAGCCTGATGTCCGTTCTGGGAGAGGAGTACGGATATGAATGAAACCAGCAAGAGGCATAGATCCTCATGAGCCCCCGCAGATGCGGGGGCTCATGACGATCTATGCCTCTTGCAGACAGGTGGTGTTTGTTGCGTCCCGGCAGTTACGTGGTTAAATAAATCGATTAGCGACAGGTTTCAACGCAGCGACTCCAAACAAGCATCTTATTCCTTTCCTCGAAACACTCATATCCTGGGAAAACAACATAAGAAACCTCGTCTCCTCCAAAACAATTACCTCTTGTTCTTTGGGTCTTTCACAATTTGTCTACTTGACCGTAGCGTCATCGTATCCAGTAAAAACTTATATAGGAATAAATTTACATTTTTCTGCATGTACATATGATTTATGAGAAATTTCACATTTTCAGTCAGTCTATACGATAAAGGCGTGTGGGTAACACTTCCTGAATTCTGAAACCAACATTTTCTGAATAGTTATTGGGCGGAAGACATCGTGAAATGTTCGGGACAGCATTTTGCTATAATATATGTCTATGAACGAGCAACACGGCTTTTTATGTAAACAGGATAATGGCATGACATCTAGGTTATGTTTCAAATCACGGTGCGTAACCTGACAATCAACTCTTTCACGTCCAGGGTCAATAAACTGAAGTATTTACTCGGCCATCAGCACGACGCCTGAGGTAATCACACCACTACCTCCAAGCTTCACGAAGTTGGTTATTTCACTTCCAGTGATTAGTGTATGACAGATTCACTGCTGGATAGTCAGTTAGTCAGAGGACCGTGGACGCTACTGAGACCAACAAGAGGCATACATTCACATGAGTCTTCGCGTATGCCGGGGCTCATGGTATGCCTCTTGAATTTTGACGTGTTGAAATGATGTACCTGAAACCATCACAAATTTTGCTGATTGAGAAACGTGGCCCAGGCCCAAGACCACTTCTGCCATTGATGTTTGAAGTGGCGGAGTCGTTACCGCTTCCCGGCCACTGTACGGACATTTTTGTCTCTGAAATCTTTCTTCGTTCAAAACACCAAAAGCCAAAACCGTTCAAGAAACATGGATATATATATATTGGTCTCAGCAAGAGGCATAGATCCTCATGAGACCCCGCATCCGCGGGGGCTCATGAGGATTTATGCCTCTTGCATTGGGGTGTCGTTCGTGGCCTTCCGGTCATGAAGGTGACAGCAGCCTGCATTACAGGAAATCACAATCCTCGAAAGCATTGCTTCAAATCGCGAGATCGAATCGAAAAGCACAGAAATGACGTCGCTAACGCCCGTGCTGTGGGTGTATCCTCTACCTTTTCATCGATATCTTTCCCGTCACACGTCTCACAAACAATAATACCATCCTTTTTCAGGAACACTGAAAACAGATTTCGCTGGCACTGGAGCATAGATTTGCAGGAGCCCCTTAAACTGATGGGTCCCATACGACTCTGTTCCTTTTGCAATGGACGATATTTTGCAAGGCACTGTTATGCACGTTCTACATCCAGAACCAGTCAACTGCAATTGTCTGCTGAGATCTAAAGCGTGCACCCAACGTTACCATTACGCATAATTCTGAAGACACATCTCAGCACCAGCTGGGTTTGTTACGTCTTGTCGACACACCTAATGAACTTTAACTACAGTTGGGACAGGCAGCAAAAGCACACGCCGTTAACGTGTCGTGCTATTTTGTTTTAGCTGTTTCTTGTTCTGAAAGCGTTGCATTTCTGGAAGGGAGTGGAGACGTTGTCTGGCTACTTGATACAAAGACGACGTGTGTCTAAATCAATCACAGCTAGACCTGTGTGTAGCCTTTCGTACACTCTGTTACAGAAGTGTATCTTTCAACAGTTACGGCGGTAGTGGGCTTTTAATATTTTCAGCCCCAGGACCCTGCAGCAGGAGATGGATTGATCATGATAATTCAAGGGTAGTGCCAAGCTCAAGCTGATCAATCCATCCCCTACAACTGGTACATGGTCGTTTGGCAACACCTCCAAAATTTGAGAAATGAGACCTTGGGTTAACCTTCTGAATGTTACTGACGATACGGAAACCGCCGAACGGTACCGCCAACAGCAGACAAAAGGTTAACGAACCCAGCATTACAGGTCACAAGCAGTGCCTGATAAAATAAATCAATAGTAAAGTATTTTAGTGAAGTCCATCAGTTCTCACACTTCACCTGGCGCCCAGCTAATCAGGAGTCTATCAAGAGCGACCCAGGCTGTGACTCCGTGTTTATAGGACTTCATCAAACACACGCCATCAGTTACACCAGGATCGAACCACGCGCCCCCCGGCTTTGTTGTCGCGCGCTCAGAATTCTAAATCAACAACTTCAGTCGCTTGGTTCTGAGAACAAACAACCGTCTGTTGACTTCTGTCACTCTGCACGTGCCCAGTGACTGGAAATTACGACTCTGAAACGACATCTTTCGCGAGATCTGAGAAAAGGCTTAAATGTCAGACTTGGAATTATGAAACGACTGGCATCATTATTTTCCGCAAGATCTGAGATATTAGCCTCTTCGTCTTGTGCAACAGTTAATTCGCGGCATTAATACCTGAATCCCAGCTGTTAACCCTCCGGATGTCGGTAGTGCGTTTGGTCGCCATGATTCCTGTAGGAATGATCGTGACCAGAAGCACTGTCGGCAGTCCAAGTGTTGTAAAAAGTCGTTAGAAGCAAGCGGTGGTTTTTGTTTGTTTGTTTGGTTTTTTTTTTTTTTTTTTTTTTTTTTTTTTTTTTTTTTTTTTTTTTTTTGGGGGGGGGGGGGGGGGGTGAGGGGGACAGGTTTTTTTAAAGTTACGAATCAATCTAAAGCAACGCCTCATACTTTTAACCAGTATCTGAAAGTGTCTACTACTCCTTGATTGTGGACCCTACTGCTTTAGGACGTAAGGTCCAAAATCACAGACCAGCACACGTATATATGTAAACATAATTGCTTTACACAAAATTCTCCGGACTGCTGGTGAGAACTCATTAAAACCATCAAAATGTCCACTAATCAAGAACCCAGTCGACGGTGCAGCCAACAAAGGTGCGGAGAGACAAGAAAACGACTACGCAGCGTATCAAAGAAAATGTACCAGACCCTGAAGCCGTTAACCCTTTGGCTGTGGGCAGCGCTTGTTGTCGAGGTAATTCCTGCAGGACCCTAACTCTAACTCTTCCTGTAGAAATCACCTCGACAAAAAGCGGTACCGATAGCCATCTTGACTAAAAGCGGTACCGACAGCCATCTTGACTAAAAGCGGTACCGACAGCCATCTTGACTAAAAGCGGTACCGACAGCCATCTTGACTCTAAAAGCGGTACCGACAGCCATCTTGACTAAAAGTGGTACCGACAGCCATCTTGACTAAAAGCGGTACCGACAGCCATCTTGACTAAAAGCGGTACCGACAGCCATCTTGACTAAAAGCGGTACCGACAGCCATCTTGACTAAAAGTGGTACCGACAGCCATCTTGACTAAAAGCTGGACTGACAGTCAGAGGGTAAACACAGTGATCCAAGGGTGTTGTTTGTAAGCGGGAAACTCCGTTTAACCACATATGAACGATCACATTAGTGGTAGGTTTTGGCACGCATCTTCTAAGAATTGTCCACATACGCTAAATCAACGACAAATAGCTCAGAATCCAGACTGCAAAGGCCAAGCCTGTAAAGTGTACAGTGAAAGAAACGCTGGTTTCTCAATTAAAGCACACCCTTTTTTAGTTACACAGCAATGCTGAAAGTTGCTCATGAATATATTTTCCTGTCACCAAACACAGGTTTGAGAGTGAAGAGTCATACTTGCACCTCGCGAAATCAGTAAATGAAGATCAGTCTCCAGAAATACTCACTGTCGAACCCCGAAAACACGTCAGCAAATCCATTTCCACTCACACGAAAAGCCACCACAGATCAACAGTAACACGCAATCCATCCAGAAACGCTAGCTCCACTAGAAATAAATCACAGATGTGCATTACAGCGCCAAGTGTTGGTCTGTGGTTTTGGACCTTACGGCTGAAAGCCGCAAGTTCCAAAATTACAGACCAGCGCATACCTTGGCTTTGATTTTGCCTACAAACCGCAAGTTGCAAAATGACATATTGAAAAAATTCAGATCAGAATCCAATATAAGAAAATCCGTGTGCAAGAAGTGCAGATTAGCGGCAGTGCGTGGAAAGAGGAACAGAGGTGGGTAATACTGGCGGCGCATCTGCTGACGAGAACTCAGACCCACGGACAGTGATCCCGGGGTGTGGACTCTGTCGTCTCTGCCCCTCAATTGCGAACACCCTTAGCTCTGCAGGTGGCGTAGATTCTCATGAGCCCCGGCAGCACGGATCAAGGGATGTCGCTTTGTCCTGCCAGTCCCTCAGACATTGCCTTGGACAAATCCGACATATTTAGGAGGCCTAGATTGCCATGTACTTCTGCAGAGGCAGGAGGTCAATACCACTTTGCTTCCTTCCGGTTGGAATCGGCTCTAGTGCTAATATGACTTTGATTGATCTAAAGCCATCAGCGAGAGCCGTAGATTCTTGTGAGCCCCAGTATTTGCAAGTGATCATGAGACCCTACGTTCCTTGCCCACAGAAAGCAGCTCGTTATGCATACATCAGTAAGACGTCCTCATGAATCTGAGAGATGCAAAGCGTTTTCTTCGCCTTGTAGATAAAGATAACACCAATAACATCTGTCCTTATATCTGTAAGTCTACGTTTCTCACACGGGGGAGACCATCAGAGTTTAAGCCAGCGACTGATCAGGGGGTCCCGTCTGTGGGAAAATTGCCTACGCGTGTGGACGTATCTGACGTCAAGAGGCCGAGGTAAACGGCGGGGTTGCCATCTTGACAGCGAGTCCTCGTCCATCTACCAAAGTCCCAGACCCCCAATTCGTCGCACCATGCGCTGAAGACAACGAGCCTTGATGCCGAAGTCCCCGATTTAGGACGCTGTCATCTGAAGACAGTGCAGGTCGTGAGAGTGGTTGTCCATAATAATTCAAGGGAGGGGCCAGAATAGCTTGGCGCCTACAGGCGCCAAGCTATTCTGGCACCACCCTTGAAATATCACGGTCTATCCGTATCGTGATTTGTGTGCTAGTTGACTGATTTCTGTTCATTCTTCGGAACGGCTAGATAGTGTTCGTCAGGTGGGCGGCATAGAGTTTCATTGACCTTTCAAGTGGAATAGGCTGAATGAGCAGTGATTGCATTTAACCCATTCAGTCCCAACACAAGACAGATCCCACTGACCTTGAAAGTTTCAGGGTGGAGTCAGGAGAGCATGGCGCAATCTTGACCTGCAGTGTAATCGTCAAAGATCCCAAAACATGGAGACGTCTGGCAAACTGCAGATTTCGAACGGCTCAAAGACGTTGAAGCCGTAACGTCGAATTATCTGTATAATCGGAAACCATTACATCATCTGCTCTTACAAATTTTGTCGTGAATCCCTCAACAAGTGAGGCTTTCACTGTTTGATTTACAGCTGTGCTATTAACTCACACGGGGGGAGGTGGTGGGGTGTTCTGCGTGCGACAAGGTAGTATAAATTGAGGAAAAGCCGCCAGCGGCCATTCTCTTATTGGATCTTCCTGCGTCCCCCTACTCTAAATACACAACATCATCCACACACACCCATCAGCAAGAGGCATAGCTTCTCATGAGCCCCTGCAGTCGCAGGGGCTCATGAGAATCTATGCCTCTTGCTGAAGAAGATCGATGCCAGTTGATCTTCAAATTGAGGATGTGATTTAGGGAAGCGTGTGAATGCTACAAAGCCTGCGCTGAAACTTCACAGACTACCTCCGTCTGAGGAAAACCAGCAGCCTGTTATGGCCTCCGAGGGGGAAAGATTCTCACGAGTCACTGTTACTGTTGGTGCCCGTGAGTGTCTGTCTCAATTACAGATGGATAGGTCTGGCTGTCGGGAGCATAGATAGGATAGTAGCTTTTGTGGTGGTTGTAATGGTGGTGGTCGCCGTGGTGGGGTGTGGCGGCAGGAGGGAGGTAGGGTGGCAGATGACACGAAAAAGGTTGTACCAAGACCAAAGCCTTTTACGTTCAAGCGACAACGAGCCGAGCAAAACTGACCCGAGGCCACGTCAGCGTTTCCGTTATGCACGATAATAATAATAATAATAATAATGATGATGATGATAATAATAATAATAATATAATAATAATAATAACATATAACTCTTATATAGCGCAATATCCCACAAAGAAAGGGTCAAATCGCATACATCTAGATAATCTAACTAATTGAAATTAACTAACTAAAGTACGGACAAAAAAATACAACCATTCATAGGTCCAAATGCACACTGACACAATACTAAAATAATAAAAAATAACATTTCAAGAGCCTGATCAGATATATACATGCAGATGGAAAACATAGAGTTTATCAATTCCTTTCAAAGGCCAAATTGAAAAAAAAAAATGTTTTCAATCTAGCCCTGAAAATGGCCAAAGATGGTGCATGGCGAATAGCATGGGGAAGACCATTCCACACTTTGGGAGCTTGGAAAGAAAAGGACCGCTGTCCAAAAGTTTTTAATGACACTCTGGGGGTAGTCAATATTCTGTCGTCAGTGCTGCAGCGCAATACTCTGCCTGGTGTACAGACAGGGAGACTGGAAGACAAGTATGCCGGGAGTGTTTTCTCAAAGGCTTGAAAAACGAGGGAAGCAATTTTGTATTAAATTCTGAATTTCACAGGAAGCCAGTGTAACTGCTTAAGCAAGGGGGTGATGTGGTCACGCTTTGATTTTTTCAGTACAAATCTTACTGCTTGGTTTTGAATCTTCTGGAGCATGTAGAGCAGATCGTTCGACATACCTGACATTAAAGAGTTACAGTAGTCAAGCCTTGACAAAATCTGTGACCATGCGATTTGCTTACAGGCATCGTCAGTAAGGTACTGTCTAACAGAGCTAAGCCTCTTGAGCTCAAGATAGCAGCAGCGGGACAGGTGAGACACATGATCGTTCATGGACAGGACATTGTCAATGTAAACACCTAGGTTTTTCACACATTGTCGGAGAGGGATGTCCTGTCCACAAACGATCAAGGACTCATCGTGGGAGACACTCACCCTGGAGCGAATGCCTACCACAGTGGCATCTGTTTTTCTTTCATTGATCTGTAGCTTGTTGTCTGTCATCCAGTCCTTAACAGCTTATATACATTGTTCTATGTCATGCAGAAGAGACGGGAACTGTTTGAGAAGAGAGTCTTTCTTCAGCTGTGTGTCATCGGCATATTTGCGATGTTCACATCCTTTACTGGCAATCACCTCAGACACAGGCTGGGTGTACAAAGAAAACAAGACCGGTCTGAGAACTGAGCCCTGGGGTACGCCTCATCTCAGACGGAGGGGAGCGGAAGTAGAATTCTGTATAATGACACGTTGGAACCTGTCGCACAAATATGAGAAGAATCAGTCAAGGACCCGTCCACGGATGCCAAAAGACACACTAGGGATTCAGACGGCTGTTGTGGTCGAGTGTGTCGAACGCCGAAGACAGGTCCAATAATGACAAGAGTGACACACGTCCCTCGTCGGGGGAAGTAATCAGGCTGTTGGTCACATGAAGAAGAGCTGTTTCACAGCTATGATGCTTGCGGTAAGCGGACTGATACAACTCTAGCTGGTCATTTCAAGCTTGACACATGATCCAAAAGCTGATGCAAGACAGCCTTTTCTAAATGTTTAGAAATAAATGGGAGGATGGAAGCGGGACGAAAGTTTTGCAAGTCATTTTGGTCTAGTCCAGGCTGGGAGGCAGTTATTGCGCTTAACTTGGGAGTAACACGCCAAATATCTCACGTACGAAAAACAAACGCCGGGTCCATCTGGCGTGAGAGTAATATGGCATGTTCCGATGGGATGCAGGAGATGAATCAAGAGCGACTTCACGGTCGATCCCTCTTTGGGGAACCCAATGCCCCCAGGCCGCATTTCAAATTTTAAAGGGGTTAAGTAAGGACTTTGTAGCAGTTGCAGGAGATGGATCGACCAGGATGGTTTAAAAGATAGTGCCAGATGGCGCCATCTGGCACCATGCTAATCTGGCACTACCCTTGAATTATAATGCTCGATTGATCTCCTGCTGTAGTGCGTGGAGGCTAAATGGGTTAACGCCTTGCACCCGTAGGGTTAGGGTTAAAGACCGACATCCCCAAATGTTGCCGTCGTCCTCTGAAGACTGCATTGCAATGCAAGAAACTGATCGGCCATGATAGTTGAAGGGTGATGCCAGAATAGCTTGGCGCCTGTGACCAAATACAATCCATGGACTCGCTATGATGTTTCAAGGATGGTGTCAGAATAGCTTGGGCAATATATTATTGACCATAATAGTTCACGGGCAGTGCAATAATAGTTTGGCGCCTGAAGGCGCCAAGCTATTCTAGCCCTACGGTTGAATTATTATGGTCGACACGTTTCCGGAACTGTCATTGTAGTCGTCATTCTATAGCATCCAACTGCGTGTCATCTGACCTCATGAAAAGTGTTAATATAGACTCAGCCCCATCACGACCGAATTGTCTCCAGCTGCGAACTCAGGTTCTTGGCGTGAATCAGGTAATAGGTGGGACAGACTAGAACAAGATGAAATGCCAAGATACAGGGAGACGTGGACCGTCTGCGGCTGATGGCTGCCACCAACAATGACATTTTCCGCACATAGAGGTGACTTCGCAGCCAACATAGTGACATTCGAAACAATAAAGAAAACCCGCTTAGAAAGGACAGATACAACACAGTTTTGTAAAGAGTGTTGTCCTTCTCTTTCGTTTCTTTATTTTAATGACATTCTGTAAGCTACATGTTCACATGCGCCTGTAGGCACATTGGTGAGTCAGACGATCAGCCGCGAAGGCCGACAGGCTCGGTATGATGAGCCTCTGTCTGGTCAGTCAGATCCACAGATGACGCAAACAAGCGCAGTTTGGAGAGCCGCTGGGCAGTCATGAAATATCGTTTATGTCTGTCCATGCGATCGCCAAAGTGTATAGTAGATTTCTGGAAGTTTACGACTGACCAGCGGCTAGCCAAAATGCGCCTGTATGCTGCTAGTGCTCTGTGGGATCTCCTCCTGGCCATGGTCTGACTTGGGCAAGGCTGTTCTGGTGGCGTAGGTGCACATAGTTACACGGTCACGCATAACTCACATACCCAATAAATGACCATGCGATTCTAAGATAAGTCCTTCGGTCTTGGACTAAAAGCGTCCTTCTGCAGACAATAACAAATGTATCGTTCATAATAATATCTCCTTTAAAGATGTTCTTTTACGATTTAAGTACAACATTAACAACTATCTCATAACATTAACTACTATCTCACAACATTAACTACTATAAGTACAACATTAACTACTATCTCATAACATTAACTACTATCTCACAACATTAACTACTATCTCATAATGGAGTTTCAAGACTGTCGTAAAATAATTTTATTTTTCTGCTCTTCTCATCCTTTACAATGTAGGAGAGGTCCCGTTTGTGAAAAGGGCAGACACGACATCTTCTGAAAAGATGGGTAGTACGGGCTTAGTTATAACAGGACACGCGTTGAGAACCCGCTTTATTGGAGAATGTTGGCACCCAAAATCCGCCATGTTGTCGGCTATCCTAAAAGAGCCGCACGAAATTATGGCTGGGGGGGGGGGGGGGGGGGGGGGGACGGAGGAGGAATTCTCCGATTACCGCATCCCCCGTGCGGACCATCGATCCATTTATGGGTCTAATCTCGTCACATCAAAAGCGGGATCCGTTACACAAACTCGGAGCGACTCCAAGCGTCTCCGGCCAGTCTCCAGGTCAAGGCCTTCTCCCTACAAGAGGCATAGATTCTCGTAAGCCCCTGTGGCCTTAGCCTCAGGGACTCATGACAATCTGTGCCTCTTGTTGAGGAACCCATGAGAATCTGTGCTTATTCTAGAATCTAAGCCTCTGACGTGCCGGCTGGTTCTCAAATAGAGGATGATATTTGTGGGATAGCGTTCGAATGGTCACGAACTTTCGACATCTGAAGTTACGGCACGCACTCCGTCCTGCTCAATGTAAAGCACGCAGTTTCACAAAGCACTGCATCCGCGACGCTGAGGCAAGACCGGTCAAATGTCTCTCTGTCTTTCCAAGCGGTCAAGAACTGATGCCACTAGATCAGAGGTTACAGATATACGTAAAAAATACTTCAACGAATCGCTTTCCCGCGAAAAAGAGAGAGAGAGAGAGAGAGAGAGAGAGAGAGAGAGAGAGAGAGAGAGAGAGAGAGAGAGAGAGAGAGAGAGAGAGAGAGAGAGAGAGAGAGAGAGAGAGAGAGAGAGAGAGAGAGAGAGAGAGTCAAAACTCACTGAAGGCGCTCCGTATCAAGAGCTGAGGAAGTGTCGTATAGCAAGGCCGGGCACTTTCAACGCTATTGATGCGGAGCCCCTTGAACGAGTTAACATGAGGAAGGTGTGGGTGGCGCATGACAAGAACATAAGCTCAATCTATTATCGTGGCCAGACGTAAAGCAAATGTCCCTACAGGGAAAGCAAACTATTTATCTAATTAATCATATTACTTATAAAAAAAATGAAAATAAAAAATCACTGTTGGGAATTTATGTGTGTGATGCATAGCCGCTGATGTCAATTATGGTCTGTTAAGTCGAGTCGTTTCAAGTCGCGTGGTGTCTTGTCGTGTGGCATCACGTGGCGTCGTGTCGTGTCGTGTAGTATCGTGTGATGTCAAGTCGCGTGGTGTCTTGTCGTGTGGCGTCACCTGGCGTCGTGTCGTGTCGAATCGAATCAGTTTATGTCGTGTCGTATAGTATGGTGCCGCGTCTAGTCGTGTGGCGTCGCATCGCGTCGTGTCGTGTCGTGTCGTGTAGTATCGTGTGATGTCAAGTAACACGGTGTCTTCTCGTGTGGCGTTACGTGGCGTCGTGTCGTGTCGAATCGAATCAGTTCGTGTCGTGTCATGTAGTATGGTGCCGCGTCTTGTCGTGTGGCGTCACGTGGCGTCGTGTCGTGTCGTGTAGTATCGTGTGATGTCAAGTAACGCGGTGTCTTGCCGTGTGGCGTCACGTGGCTTCGTGTCATGTCTAATCGAATCAAGTCGTGTCGTGTGGTGTAGGATGGTGCCGTGTCATATGTTGTGGCGTCGCGGCGTGGCGTGTCGTGTCGTGTCGTGTCGTGTCACGTCCAGTCGTGTTGTGTCACGTGGCTTCTGGTCGCGTCGCGTCGTGTTCTTTCAATTTTCTTCAAAATATCCAAACCAAACCAAGACAAATTTAAAAAAAAAAAAAAAAAAAAAAAAAAAAAAAAAAAAAAAAAAAAAAAAAAAAACCATGAAGGGTAAGGTACTGCACATGGCGTGTGTTTGACCTCATTCTGTACTCTGTCATCAAGGACGCACCGGCGGTCACTGACTTTCTGCAAGCATTACTCCGTTAGCAAAAACAACTGCCAGCCCTACCTCTTTACCGCCCGAGGCGAGACATGTCTATGATAATCGATAGCAAATGGCTTACTATGTTTCCTCTCTACGTCAGAGACAGCGTTACAACGTCAGCGTTTAACCCTTTCATTGCCAGAACACACCAGACAGAACCCAACTGCAAGAGGCATAGATCTTCATGAGCCCACGCTGTCGCGGGGGCCGATGAAGATCTATACCTCTTGGCGTCGTGGTTTATGTCCGATGCCCTCGCTAAGATGGTTGTCCAGCGAATCGTCACTGATTCCAGAGACATCATTCGCAGGTGCTGGCAGCGAAGGGGTGAACAGGACGAGTGGAAGAGAGAGCAGTGACCGCTCGCATTCTCCACAACGTGACGACGCTTAAAACACAGTCCTGTCAAGTGCCTTCAAATGACATATATACTAAGTATACATGGATGTCATACAATATTAATCATGCTGATCCCGAAGGTTAATGCCAAGCGTGTAAAATGGAGAAAAAAAATCACAATACAAGGAACACGTTTTGAAAGTAAAAGTACAACAGTTTATTTAAATAATAATAATAATAATAATAATAATAATAATAATAATAAAGAGCATTTATATTGCGTTGAGTCCCTAGGAGTAGTGGGCTATAAGGGCGTATACATAATGTATATTATGTACACATAAGGGCGTATACATAATGTACATAATGTACACATAAGGGCGTATACATAATGTACATAATGCACACGTAAAGACGTAATAATAATAATAATAATAATAATAATAATAATAATTACGGTATTTATCTTAATAATAATAATAAATAATGCATAGCATTTATATGGCGCATTTCTCATATTTATAATATAACTCAATGCGCAGAATGTAGCCGCGAACTGAACCCAACAAGCACGCTCACGTGAATCACACGCATTCACTCACACACTGTACGTAAACACAGAACATTCACGTGGTGCTAAGGGCAAGCTCAAGCGAGCTACTGACGGTATTTGGAAATCGTTTTGTATTTGAAATTTTATTAAGTTGGCTGAAACTGATACCAAAGTGGAGGTATAATAATTATAACTCTAAGCGCGCACTCAAACTCGCGCACGCATGCGCACGCTTTAGACAACGACTCACGTACCACAAATAGTGAAAATACATTACAACAGTCTGCTTGGGGTGGGGAGTGTGGTGGCATAGTACTAAAACTGTTGAAAGAGGTGAGTTTTGAGGGCAGACTGGAAGGAGGAGAGAGAGTGTTTCTGACGGAGAGAGAGTGCTTCTGACGGAGAGAGAGTGGGAGATTGTTCCAGGTAGATGGACCGTATACTGAGAAGGAGCGGGGGCCGAAAGTGCTGAGTTTGGTGCGGGGGATGTGGAGGCGGAGAGGGTCGGAGGCGGAGCGGAGGGAGCGGGGAGGAGTGTAGGGATGAAGTAAGTTTGAGAGATAGGCGGGAGCGCAGTTGTTCAGTGTAATGTTTGGAGTACTGTTGGTGGTTCGTGAATCGTGGACGTCAAGCATACAAGGAGTAAACAACACTGATTGATGTGTTCAGACTGACTTTGTATTCATACAGAAATATCGGTTGATGATGATCGCCATGTTTTTTTGGTAGCCAGCCCCTAGCGATAACTCTAGCCTCGCCTAAGTGCCGCGATTAGTGAGGAGTTAGTTCCCTTGAAGTTGTACATGTATTCATGAATATGAAACTCAACACATTGCATTCAGGGAATTGTAGCAGAGAGACAGAATCTTGTATTGGATGCGTTGAGAGATGGGAAGCCAGTGAAGGAGTTTGAGCAGGGGAGTGATGTGGTCGGATTTTTTTTTTTTTATGAGGACGAGGCGGGCAGCATTGTCTGGACGCGCTGGAGAGTGAAAGTGGTGGAGTTAGGGAGGTCGGAAAGGAGAGAGTTGCAGTAGTCGGTGCAAGATAGGATGAGAGAGACAGCAAGTTTGGTGGCAGCTTCAGTAGTGAGGTATGTTCTGATCTGACTGATGCGGCGGAGGTGGAAGTAGCATGCCTGGGCCGTGGCGGAGACGAAGCTGGTCATGGAAAGAGAGGAATCGAGGATAACGCCGAGGTTTTTGGCCGAGTCAGACAGGGAGATGGGGATGCTGTCGAGTTGAAGGTGGAGTGAGGGAGGGAGTGAGCTGGGAAAGTTTATGGAGAGTGCCTACCAGCATGGCTTCTGTTTTGTCGTCATTCAGTTTAAGCTTGTTTGCTGTCATCCAGTTTTTCACGTCTTCGTAGCTGTCAGCCGTGCGAGTCACTAGCGACTGGGTGTTGTCGAGTTTGTCTTTGTCTAGTAGTTGTGAGTCATCAGCGTAAAGGTGGTGGTGTATGTGGTGAGACTGGATGATGTTGGACAGGGGAGAGGTGTAAAGTGTGAAAATGACCGGCCCAGGACGGACCCCTGTGGAACTCTGCAGGAGAGCGTGACTGGGTTGGAGGAGACGCCGTCGATGGTGACGGACTGCTGTCTGTCGGAGAGGTAGGAGAGAAACCAGGAGTGAGCAGTCAGTGATGCCAAAGGAGTGGTGAAGGCGGTGGAGGAGGATAGAGTGGTCTATAGTGTATACATAATGTACATACTGCACACATAAGGGCGTATACATAATGTACATACTGTAAACATAAGGGCGTATACATAATGTACATACTGTACACAAAAGGGCGTATACATAATGTACATACTGTACACATAATATCTAATGTATTTAACCCGTTCAGTGCCAGGTGACGCTGACTTTATTAATCTTCGTTAATTGAACAACAGAGAACCCTCGCTGTCCCATCAACAAGGATTCAAAGTGGGTCAGCAAGTGGCATAGATCCTCATAAGCCCTGCGGCAACTGCGGGGGCTCGTGAAGATGTACATCTCTTGCAGTTATACCTCTTGGTCTTCACATTTTCTTGGCAATGTATTGGTGAAACAAACTCTTATTTTGACTTTTCAAGCGTGTTTCTTCTTTGTTAGAAATTTCTGAAAGACAATGAACAAAAAAAAAAAAAAAAAAGAAGATATTAATGCTGTTAACAGTTGTCATTCGCAGGCTTTCTTTCATATCTTGCTACAAGTTGAGCGTGACTGACATCGAAAATTAATGTCATGTTCGACCGTTGACCGACCTTCGACCAATGGATTAATTGATCGGGCTTAACGATATGCAAGCGGACCGCCAAACATAATCACCACGAGACATCGTGACTGGGAGACTCAAACCGTGCTAGCAACGCTAAGATTTTCTGGCTTTGCACGCGAACTATCATGGTCGATACAAATCTTGTTGTACAGTGGCTGCACACATCTTGAATCGCAGCTAAGATTCTGCCCAGCAACGGACTTGTGAATTTTTTTTTTTTCATTTTGCTTCAACTCTTTTTCTGCCGAGAGAAAAAAAAAACACACTAGCAAACAGCAAAAGGTACAGATCCTCATGAGTCCTCACAGTTCCTGGGGTTCATGAGGATCTATGCCTCTCCATGAAACCAGGATTTATGCGTGTTGCTTTGCCGGCTGGTATTTATTAAACTTGAAACTACATTGAAACACACAATCTGTGGCCATTGGCAGTGAAGGAATTAACTCATCGGCGGGCAGTCGCATCCGGATGCGCGGCTTGTGCCTGCTCCATGTGTACACCCGGCTTGTGCCGCGCATCCGGATGCGGCTAGCCGCCAATGAGTTAAGCCGTTCAGTGCCAGGCGACGCAGACTGAATTTCTGCCATCTTTAATAATTCAGCACAAACATCCCTGTCCCAGGAACACGGGTTCAAAGCGGTGTCAACAAGAAGCATGGATATTCATAAACCCCCGTCACTTTGTAGGCTCATGAAGATCTGTGCCTTTTGCAGCTGGGTGGTGTTCAAAACGTCTCAGCAATGAACGGGTCAAGACTGTCCAATACAAAACACAATCTGGTGTCAATTGCTTGCTTCCTTGCTCTTTGTCAGGACTCTTCATCAATTGCATCTATATCACTTCCAGTGCGGCGGACGGATCAACAGTGAGAACTCAACCTGGCCCCTGTGGGATGCTGGGACAACTTTCTCCTTTCTCTACATGCAGTAAGGCTCTACCAATGAATCGGCGGTGGTCATTTGGCACAAGATTAGTAAAGAGAAGATTGCTGGATTGTTCCCTCTGCTAGATTCTCCTCATCCGTCCCTCACGAAAGAATAGTTCACGTATCACACTTAAATCCAGTCAACTCCCCTACGAGGCAAGATCCAAATTCAGTTACTCCTATCAGCAAGAGACTAAGATTTTCATAACCCCCTGCTGTTGAAAGGGCTTGTGAAACTCTATGCCTTTTGCGAATGAACGGGTCTGGCCGATGGAATGAAAAAGAAACGGTAACTAAATCTCCGTCACACTGGTTGTTTCCCTTGATTCGCTGCCGCCGAACAGGCAAGGGAGACAAACAGTGTGAACCTCTCTCCATTCAGACAGCACTTAACCCGCAATTCGCAAATGCGCTTAACCGTCTGAATACAAGCAGAAGCAAATGGGCGGGGAATTTCTCTGGGGGACTCGCACCTGCCCTGGTGTTTTTTCTGTCCTCGTATTCTCGCACATATTTGTAGGACGGTCTACAAGAGTGCCAGCGTGCATCGTGTCCTCACTTGAGCACGTAGCACTGCCCGAGTTGTGAATGAGAGCCAGAAGCCGTGGGCCTCACTTGAGCACGTAGCACTGCCCGAGTTGTGAATGAGTGCCAGAAGCCGTGGGCCTCACTTGAGCACGTAGCACTGCCCGAGTTGTGAATGAGTGCCAGAAGCCGTGGGCCTCACTTGAGCACGTAGCACTGCCCGAGTTGTGAATGAGTGCCAGAAGCCGTGGGCCTCACTTGAGCACGTAGCACTGCCCGAGTTGTGAATGAGTGCCAGAAGCCGTGGGCCTCACTTGAGCACGTAGCACTGCCCGAGTTGTGAATGAAAGCCAGAAGCCGTGGGCCTCACTTGAGCACGTAGCACTGCCCGAGTTGTGAATGAGAGCCAGAAGCCGTGGGCCTCACTTGAGCACGTAGCACTGCCCGAGTTGTGAATGAGTGCCAGAAGCCGTGGGCCTCACTTGAGCACGTAGCACTGCCCGAGTTGTGAATGAGAGTCAGAAGCCGTGGGCCTCACTTGAGCACGTAGCACTGCCCGAGTTGTGAATGAGTGCCAGAAGCCGTGGGCCTCACTTGAGCACGTAGCACTGCCCGAGTTGTGAATGAGAGCCAGAAGCCGTGGGCCTCACTTGAGCACGTAGCACTGCCCGAGTTGTGAATGAGAGCCAGAAGCCGTGGGCCTCACTTGAGCACGTAGCACTGCCCGAGTTGTGAATGAGAGCCAGAAGCCGTGGGCCTCACTTGAGCACGTAGCACTGCCCGAGTTGTGAATGAGAGCCAGAAGCCGTGGGCCTCACTTGAGCACGTAGCACTGCCCGAGTTGTGAATGAGAGCCAGAAGCCGTGGGCCTCATGAGGGTACTGAAGTAATAAAGAAACTGAAACTTGGGACGCAGAAAAAAAATCACACTGGTTGCCTCAGGCGTAGGAGGGTGAGAAGAATCGTGCGTTTTCCCTATTAGCGCGATTTACGAAGAGGCCGTGCCATTTATTTGATCACAATGTATTAGCAGTAACCCCTTCACTGCCCAGAAAAACTGAACATGTTCGTGCAAGAGGCACAGCTCATGAGGATCTATGCCTCTTGCTAACACCACTGTATATCCACGTTCCATGGAGGGCTGGGATCTTTGGCGCTGAATGAAAAAAGATGCGGATTTAATACCAAAGTCGGCCGTATTGTTTGGAGCTCAGATGCGTTTATCTTTTAGGAACATTCAGAGTTATTTATATTTTTAGGCTTATTATGCTGATCTATTTCCCTCCTCTCTAAGCCAACCTCTGAACAACACACACCTCGGCGCACACAATTAAAGACGGACAGACGGCGCGTCCCGCCATTAGTACGCTCTGTGGGCTTGTGTAGCGAGAGGAGTCCATCTACTTCTACTCTAACCAACCCTCTGATCCACACACACTGGCACACAGAAATAAAGACGGACACACGGGCGATTCCCGCCATTCGTAAGCTCTGTGGTCTGGCGTAGCATAGCTATTCTGAAGAAGAATAATAGGACGAGCAGCGAAATGACGTCACTTCAAGCTTCACGTCATGGCATCATTAGTCCCACGACGCTGTGTTCGTAGAGACGACTCGATGTTATACGTCACTCATTGCAGTACTAACATTTGACGTATCAGAGAATCAACTTTGCAATTTTCTTGCTGATTTTCACGCCTAGGGCTTACAGGTCACAATTTGAACTAATCCAACCCCAGGGCCGGGACAAAAAGCAGTCTTATGCAAACACTGTTTATGAAAAGTCATGCGGGTATTAATGAGAAGATTTTTTTTTTTTTTTCGTAAAAGAAAAATTAAATTTATGTTAGCTGTTTTACAAATTACTCTTAAAACGTGGTGCAGAACAATGTGTGATTTTCACACCTAAGGCATACAAGTCACAATTGACCTAATTTTTACCGGACAGGCGAGACAAACTGTACGCTTATGTAAATACCACATAAGAAAAATCATGCGATTATTAATGAAAAGATTGGGGGTTTTATTCAATTGTTTTAAGATTAACCTATATAATTCGTGAAATTAATCCCAAAAACGAAAAATATATTTTAAAACAAAAAATAATTATCACTCAAAAAGTTCTAGAGGTACAATTCTGGTTAACGAACTCATTCAATATCTCCCTTTTATATAGCTATACGCAAAATATCTAGTAAAATAAGAAACATTACGGACTCCAGTGTGGATCAACCGGGTTTTGTGAAATGGCCATTTTCTCGCCAATGAGCATCTTAATAAAAAAAATCGTAAAAAAGGACCCGATATAAACACACACACACACACTCACACACACACACACACACACACACACACACACTCACACACACACACACACTCACACACACACACACACACACACACACACTCACACACACACACACACACACACTCTCACACACACACACACACACACACTCACACACACACACACACACTCACACACACACACACACACACACTCACACACACACACACACACACACACACACACACACACACACACACATACGGCGTTTTGGCCCCAAAAGACGTTCTCTAGCAAGGTTTGCGTAGCTAGAAGTGACGTCATTTTTATCTTGTTCCTTCTTTGCCAGATTACTGCCCCGCATGCCAAAAACGTCATGTGCATGCTCCGGAATGCGCTCCGACCAGACGGAAGACGAATAAAACAACAACCGCAAACTGAAGTGGTATGGGCATGTCACGCGATCAGCAGGGCTTGCCAAAACAACCCTGCAAAGCACTGTGCAAGGAGGACGAAGGAGAGGAAGACAGAGGAAAAGATGGGAGGACAATATCTCAGAGTGGACAGGACTGAGGCTGGGTGATACGCTAAGAATGGCAGAGAACAGAGAGGAATGGAGGGAGCTGGTTGCCAAGTCATCAGTGGTGCCCCAACGGTCGGCAAGACTGCAGGAGATAGATAAGATAGATAAGATAGATAAGATAGATTAGATAGATTAGATAGATTAGATAGATTAGATAGATTAGATTAGATAGATTAGATAGATTAGATAGATTAGATAGATTAGATTAGATAGATAGATAGATAGATAGATAGATAGATAGATAGATAGATAGATAGATAGATAGATAGACAGATAGATAGATAGATAGATAGATTAATTTAGATAAGATAAGATAAGATAAGATTTGGTAATATAAGGTGAGATTGATTGATTGATTGATTGATTGATTGAATGATTGATTGATTGGTTGGTTGGTTGGTTGGTTGGTTGATTGATTGATTGATTTGATAAGATAAGATAAGATAACATTAGATTAGATTAGATAAGATTACATTAGATTAGGTTAGATAAGATAAGATAAGATAAGATAAGATAAGACTAGACTAGACTAGACTAGACTAGACAGATAGAGAGAGAGAGAGAGAGAGAGAGAGAGAGAGAGAGAGAGAGAGAGAGAGAGAGAGAGAGAGAGAGAGAGAGAGAGAGAGAAATAGATAGATAGACAGACAGACAGACAGACAGACAGACAGACAGACAGACAGATAGATAGATAGATAGATAGATAGATAGATAGATAGATAGATAGATAGATAGATAGATAGATAGATAGATAGATAGATAGATAGATAGATAGATAGATAGATAGATAGATAGATAGATAGATAGATAGATAGATAGATAGATAGATAGATAGATAGATAGATAGATAGATAGATAGATAGATAGATAGATAGATAGATAGATAGATAGATAGATAGATAGATAGATAGATAGATAGATAGATAGATAGATAGATAGATAGATAGATAGATAGATAGATAGATAGATAGATAGATAGATAGATAGATAGATAGATAGATAGATAGATAGATAGATAGATAGATAGATAGATAGATAGATAGATAGATAGATAGATAGATAGATAGATAGATACAAACGATTTCCTAAACACTGGCAATGAGAGTACCATTCACAACAGCGGGGCTTTAACTCATTCAACCCCGACACGCCACGGCAAGACATGGATCGAGCGTGATAGTTCAAGGGTTGTGCCACAATAGCTTGGCGCCCACAGGCGCCAAGCTATTCTGGCACAACCCTTGAACTATCACGCTCGGTCTTTTTCCAGAAGCGTAATACAGTCTTCAGAGGGCAACTTCAACATTTGAGTATTTCAGTCTTGGTGCGGAATGTGGCAACACGTTGAGGGCCAGCGGACGCAAGCTGTTTTTGCATTCTTCGTTAATTCAAGACCAAAAAGCCCGTAGCTGTCCGAGGAGCGTGGATTCACGGTGGCATCAGCAAGATGCTTACTGCAGGGGCTCATCGGGATCTATGTCTTTTGTAGTTCAATCCTGTTCAGTTTTTTTCTCGGAAGTCAAGGGGTTAAAGCGCATTAAAACTCGGTCCTATTAGCGAGAAAGTGTTAACCTTGTTAGGCATGCACCTCTGCGGGGAATCTGAAGTTACGCGTGAGAGGTATCCTTTTGTGTCATTTTCCAGCAAGGACGAAATAGCTGGAAAACAATACGTGCGACATTCAAAATGCATCTTGCCTACATTAGACTAGACATCAGAATAGACATCAGAATAGACATCAGAATAGACATCAGGCTAGACATCAGAACAGACATCAGTTTAGACATCAGAATATACATCAGAATAGACATCAGCCTAGACATCAGAATATACATTAGACTAGACATCAGAATAGACATCAGACTAGACATCAGCCTAGACATCAGACTAGACATCAGAATAGACATCAGACGAGACATCAGCCTAGACATCAGAATAGACATCAGAATAGACATCAGACTAGACATCAGCCTAGACATCAGAATAGACATCAGAATAGACAGATCGTATGACAGAAATGTCATTTTTCGTAAAGGACAAAAGACGACTTGGGTCTGTGGCTCGTGTGTCCCTGGTTAAACTGGGTCAACGCTTTCTGTCCCGTTTTCTGTCTCAGTCACATCAACTTGGAGACGACAAACGACGCTCAACCAGGGAAGGCAGCCCAAATTTCCCCTCGTAGGACAATACAGTTAAAGAAATACATACACATACACGCAAGCACGCACGCACACACACACATACACACACACACCACACACACGCACGTACGCACGCGCGCGCACGAACGCACGCACGCACGCACGCATGCGCGCGCGCGCACGCACACACACACACACACACACACACACACACACACACACACATCAATAAGGTAACTCGTAAAACGGGTTCTTTAATGAACCATTTTGTTAGATAGAAATTAAAAAGGTTAATTAACCGCAAACTCTGCACACACCGCCGTCGCTTCTTTCACGGTCCACCCATTTACCGAAATGACCAATTACTGTTCTGTTTGTTCGATTTGTCGGTCCAACTTCATTTCCCTGCGCGCGCCATACACAAAACTGCACCGCGCTGCGAGAGACATAGATCTTCATGAGTCCCCCGAAGGGGGGCTCATGAAGATATATGACTATTGCTAACTCCATTTACATCAGTTATTTACGAGCAGTGGGGTCATTGGGGAATTCATATTAGGACCTACGCAGACCATTACCCTTTCACTGTGCGCCTTTGACTGGTGGACAAGAATGCAGCTGAATACGGCTTCTTGCAATTGATGAAACGCACGGGGTTGAGGTTTCCGATCGTTCAGCTAGCCAATACGTCTGCTGCTCTGTGATATTTGGACCTGAAAGCCGTAAGGTCCAAAATCACAGACCAGAACATCGGCTTGGACCCGCGCGACAAACTGACCCTGGTAAAAAAAGAACGTCTGCCCCTCAAAGGGCCGGCTTGAAACAAAAGTCGTTTGACCCTTGGTGTAAACGCGAGACACCGGACATCGGCAAGAGACTAATGAAATTGGTCCTTTGTGTCCGGCAGTGTATCAAGCAACTTCCTGCGTGAACACTGCGTAGCAACTAGGAGGCTAGAAACTATTCTGGCCACAGCGAGCGTAACTCTTTCAGTCCGACGCACGTGTTTCCCAAAGTTTGGAGGCGTCATCAAACGACTATGCACCTGTTGCAGGAGACGGATCGACCTTAATAATTCAAGGGTAGTGCCAGATTAGCTTGGCGCCGACAGGCGCCAAGCTAATCTGGCACTACCCTTGAATTATCATGGTCGACCCATCTCTTGCTGTGGTGCTTCAGGGCTGAATGGGTTAAGCTAGACTAAACCTCAGTTAGCTTCCTCATCTCCATAATATGTACAGGACACGTATTCACTATGATTGCTAAAGAGTAGTGTCATATCGAGCGCAAAGCCCACGATGCGCTGGTCACGAGGCACTGGCCGGAGCTAAAGCTTTGTCAATGCGAGGACTGTTTTCTCACCACTACTTTTTTTTTCTTTCACAAAGACCTAACAGAAAGCTGTCTTCGAATAATTGTTAGACTGTTTGCTAATGAGTTCAGCTCAGTCCAGTGCTATCAAGACGCGATCTCTGTGCTGAGAGAGGCTCGTGCACGGCCCAGCCCAGCCATCTCGCTCCACCCAATCCCTTCTATCTCGTCCCTACTAATGAGAGTTGGTCAATAGAAGTCTAATGTTTCTCCTTTATTTCGAAACTACTTCAATGCCCGGGAACACTCTCTCACTCTCTCTCTCTCTCTCTCCGTCAAAAACTCTCTCTCTCTCTCCTCCTTCCAGTCCGCCCTCAAAACTCACCTATTTAAACAGTTTTAGCACTACAACATCACCACACACCCCACGCCAAGCTGACTGTCGTAATGTATTTATGGTACGTGAGCCATTGTCAAAAGCGTGCGCATGTGTGCGCGAGTTGTGAGTGCGGGCTCAGAGTTATAATTATTATAAGATAAGCGCGTTATAAATACCGTCATTATTATTATTATTATTATTATTATTATTATTATTATTATTATTATTATTATTATTATTATTAATACAAGCGGCGTACAACCAGCTCAAAGAGACAACGTACTTCATGAGCCCCCGCATACGTGAAGGCTCATGATGTTCATTGTTTCTTGCTGGCGGCCTTTCTATCTGTGTTCCTGGGCCGCCCGGTGCTGAATTAAAAAATGGTTTGAAAGACATAGCAAGCTGTTCTCTTCAATGCCGTAAATATCAAACGCATCAAAAGGTAGACCAAAATGGTGACTGCCAAGCGAATAAAATGCGACGAAATTCCCAACAAAAGAAAGACGCCCTCTTAGAAAGGACAAGTAAAATACAAACAGCGAAGCTGCAAGAGACAAAGGACCCCGTGAGCCCCCGCATATTGCCTCTTCCTGGCCTCTTTTATATCAGTATTCCTTGAACGGGTGTACGTCTGTTGATAGTGAATGTGTTTGAAGACTTTACGGTCATCATGGTGCGAATTATAGACACCTGAGGACGTTTGCATCGTTCAAAAAGCGTTAATGATGTTCAGAGAATAAAAGAGTGTTGACAATCAATAATCGCTAGCAGACATAAGAATAGAATGTCTGGGAATATTAATAATATGCAGCGTGTGTTGTCCTCATAGGACACGATGACAGACAAAAGCAATCAATAGCTTCTATGTATACACTGAATGCAGAGTTAAAGACACAGTGACGGTCTGTCAACCGTGCTTATGTCCTATGTGATCTCGATTCTGTAAACATACTAACGAGCAAAAGAAATGCGACATTTTGGGAATCTTCAGAAACACTAAAGTGTCGTCTACATCAAACACTAAAGTGTCCTCTACATCACACACTAAAGTGTCGTCCACATCAAACACTAAAGTGTCGTCTACATCAAACACTAAAGTGTCCTCTACATCACACACTAAAGTGTCGTCTACATCAAACACTAAAGTCTCGTCCACATCAAACACTAAAGTGTCGTCTACATCAAACACTAAAGTGTCCTCTACATCAGACACTAAAGTGTCCTCTACATCACACACTAAAGTGTCGTCTACATCACACACTAAAGTGTCATCTACATCACACACTAAGTGTCCTCTACATCACACACTAAAGTGTCCTCTACATCACACACTAAAGTGTCCTCTACATCACACACTAAAGTGTCCTCTACATCACACACTAAAGTGTCGTCTACATCAAACACTAAAGCGTCGTCTACATCAAACACTAAAGCGTCGTCTACATCACACACTAAAGTGTCGTCTACATCACACACTAAAGTGTCGTCTACATCACACACTAAAGTGTCGTCTACATCACACACTAAAGTGTCCTCTACATCACACACTAAAGTGTTTTGTGTCGTCTACATCACACACTAAAGTGTCGTCTACATCACACACTAAAGTGTCGTCTACATCACACACTAAAGTGTGTCTACATCACACACTAAAGTGTCGTCTACATCACACACTAAAGTGTCGTCTACATCACACACTAAAGTGTTTCCGATGATTTCAAAAATGTCGCAATTCTTTTACTCGTCAGTATAATAATTTGTATTTCCGATGATTTCAAAAATGTCGCAATTCTTTTACTCGTCAGTATAATCTGTAAGCTATTTTCTACATGCCGCCTCGACTAATGTCTACGGTCCTATTTGAGGGTGTGTTTTGTTTCTTTTTGTTTTCACGCGTCTGTTCCTCTGTTGAAGATACAAATCAGCCTGATATTGTTTCCTCATTTTGACATTGGATATACGAAGAGAAGTTACTTTGCACAATGTGCAGATTCGCTGGTAACAGGTTCCGTCTCCGAGATGGCGCCGAAAGCTGGAATCAGCGAAACCTTACATTGTTCAAAATATCTCCATTTTTAACTCCTTCAACCCCACGCACGTATTTCCCACATTTTGGAGGCGTCATCTAACGACTGTCCACCAGTTGCAGGAGATGAATCGACCATGATCATTCAAGGGTAGTGCCAGATTAGCTTGGCGCCGATAGGCGCCAAGCTAATCTGGCACTACCCTTGAATGATCATGGTCGATCCATCTCCTGCTGTAGTGCGTCAGGGCTGAATGGGTTAATATGGTCACATCGCAAGAAGACACTTCCGGCCTGTGGATTGTGGCGTCCACAACCGTAGAAAAATTGAACAGAGAAACAGAAAAGAGACATGAAATTTCTTTGACCGCCAACTACCACCAAAATGGTGATAGCGAAGGAATTGCGCCAAACGGGGTCATGTTCTCTTAACCCCTTGACAGCCGAGAAAAACTGAACATCATCCAAATTTGAACAGGTATAGATCATGATACGCCCCCCGCAGTCGCAGGAACTTATGAGGATCTATGCCTCTTGATTAAACCCCTTTCTGTCCATATTCCTCCGACGACTAAGGATCTGTGACTTTCAACATACAGTTCTCGCCTGGTAGAGAAGGGATTGACGTATTGTATTCCAGATAATGTACAAAACGGAAGGCTGATCCTGCATGATATAGATCAAGGGTAGTGTCAGAATAGCTTGGCGCCTTTGAGCGCGAAGCTATTCTGGCACCACCCTTGAAAAAGGAACAATATATGTCGCTTTGGATATACGTACATAATATTAATAAATCAATACTGCCACACAACGGGAAAAGCCAGGGTGTTTTTTTTTTTTTTTTTTTTTTTTTTTTTTTTTTTTTTTTTGAAGAGGGATTACATTGAAAATCTGGCATTTTACACAAATGGATACCGTGGCTTTTGCCATTTGAGGGCAGAATTGCTTCCCACGTCGTATTGCAAAGCTGATGGACAAAAACGTGGGGCGGGACGAGGGAGGAGGAGGGAGGAGGAGGGAGAGGAGGGTTCACTGCATACATAGGAGTCCAATTTCAATATAAATCATAGCGAGATGCATCAGTTGTCTGACCTCGTGACAAAATGATTGTTGGAATAACATGTATGAATAACTTTGGTTCCGCCCGATCGTGACTGGGAGGTGCATTCGGGGATTGACGAGAATGAATAAATATTGGCGTTTAACACTCAGCTGCCGACGCCTGCATATCGAACGATTGTTAAGGCGTGTTTCCATATAACCACGCGACAGCGACGCCAAATCGGTGACGACAATGACACGAATCGAGAACATAGAAATAAAGAAGATGTGTTTCCATATGAGCGACGCCAAAGCGGCGCGACCATATTCTATCGTCTAATGATGTTGATGATGATGATGATGATGATGATGATGTTCATTTGTATAGCGCCTATATCCATCCTATGGTAGAATGCTCATGGCTTTTTAATGGGGAGAGGTTTTGTAAGAGAGAGAGAGAGAGAGAAAAAACAATGAACAATGAACAATGAACTTTTATTTTACAACGGTAAAAGTATTTGGTTACAAGACCAATTTTCAAACTTGCCGTTGCTACAAACTACTTATCAACATTTTCATAAACAAAACAATGGTCTAATACATAACTAGGTCAGACACATACACACGCACGCATGTTCACTCGCAAACACACACACACACACACACACACACACACACACACACACACACACACACACACACACACACACACTCCTCTAAGGAATTGGTCAGAGTGACAATATATAACTTTTATATGGTACATACTGTCACAGCTGACATACCTGACGGTAAAAATGTATGGGATGACAATGCACTCTCTCTCTCTCTCTCTCTCTCTCTCTCTCTCTCTCTCTCTCTCTCTCTCTCTCTCTCTCTCTCTCTCTCTCTCTCTCTCTCTCTCTCTCTCTCTCTCCCTCTCTCTCTCTCTCTCTCGCTCACACGCACACACACACACAAACACACACAGACACACACACACTCGCATGCGTGCAGTGTAGACAAGGGTGTAAAAATCAATTATGTGCTAGCAAACAAAATACTGATGAATACAGCGCGATAGAAACGAAAAGAAATGTGTTAAGAAACCTTTAAAGATAATTTTAAAAAATGATAAAAATTCCAACATATAAATTGCATAAATCGCGCACATGGTGAGCGCGTGCTTGCGCGCATGCATGCGTGTGCGCGCGTGCGCGTGTGCAATCTGCCACATTAAGACAGACCACGCACACACGCACACGATCACATAACCATATGCATGAACGCACACACGCACACAGACGCACGCACGCACACACACACACACACACACACGATCACACACCCATACGCACGAATGCACACAACCACACACACACACACACACACACACATACGCACACACACACGCACGCATACGCGCGCCAGTACATCAAAGCAGGTATTACTTGTCAGACATGGAGTCAATGCACATGCCGATATATGTACTCTAAGAACATGCTGTTTCCGCACGTAAAGCTGGATTATTTTAGATATTTGAAGAGGCCGTCTTTAAAGGAGGGCAGGGACATACTTCTAATCAAATTCCAGAGAGTACTACCTGAGTATGTTAAGCTAGATTTAAAAATGTCAATGCGAGGCCGCGGAACCTGATAGTGCCGCCCCAGTCTGGGATGTCGTGAGGAAATTACTGAAAAAAATGGGTCAAGATAACGGGGCCCTTTTTGTTTACACAGCTTATACACACAGATGGCTTTGCTACATAATATAAGGTGCTGCTTCAGGGGAAGCATACCAAGAAGTTCAAGTTTTTTTTCTGTTGCTATTTGAGGATCCGGTAGGATAAGTTTAGCAGCCCTCCTGTGTAAAGTATTCAGCCTCTTTAAATGCACTTCACCTGAACCATCCCACACTGTTGATGCGTAGTCTATGTGCGACTTTACTTGGGCGTTATAGACAAGTGTACGCGTCTCTACATCGGTAATGAATTTCAACTTTGATAGCAAATAAAGGTTTTTTGAGACACGTTTACATACGCTGCTGATGTGAGTTTTCAACTTAAGTTGATCATCTACCGTGATCCCAAGGAGACGGTGTTGAGATACCTGTTGGACTGGTTTGCCGTTTACTGTTAGATCAACTTAAGAGAAAGTGGGTGCAGCTGATGTCTTTGACGTGTGGCTATCACCATGCATTCTGTTTTAGATAGATTAAGAACCATTGAATTAGAATAGCACCAGTGAGAAACCTCCTGCATGTTTTTTTGCAGACGTGTATTAATCGCATTAACACTGTGATCAGGCGTATGAAGAGTTGCGTCATCCGCAAACAAATCACACGAGGTTTGGTTACTACTCAGGTGCAGTGGTAGATCATTTATGAAGACACAGAAGAGCAATGGCCCGAGGACAGAGCCTTGACAATACCGTGGGACGAGTAGTTACCATTTAAGAACACTCTTTGCCTCCTACCGCTCAAGTAGGAATTAAAAAAACGATACGGCATCTGCATTGCATAAAATATGCTTGAAGTTTAGACAAAAGGATGATGTGGTCTACAAGATGAAAGGCTTTTTTGATATCGAGATAGACTGTCCCAATAATTTGAGATTGATTCATAGAAGTTAACCAGGTGTCAACAAGTCTTGTTAATGCCGTATGACACGAATGTTTTGGTCTAAAGCCTGACTGATGGGTATGTAGAAGATTACAGGTATCAAGGTACTGGTAGAGATGTTTGTGAACATGTCTTTCAAGTGGTTTTGACAAAGAAGACAAAAGGGATATAGGTCTGTAGTTATTCACGTCCGTAAGATCTTTAGATTTGAGCAAGGGTATTACTTTAGCATGTTTAAGCTCAGTAGGAAAAGTGTTGTGTTGAATACACAAATTATAAATGTAGGTTAGTGATTCAATTGTGTAAGGAAGGGAAAGTTTAAGTATTTTGGGGCTAATCTCATCAGGTCCGGACGATTTCTTGGTTTTTAGTGAATTTATAAGCTTGCCAACCTCGTGCACTGCTAAAGGGGGAATACAAAATGATGACTTATCCAGAGAGAGAGAGAGAGAGAGAGAGAGAGAGGGGGGAGAGAGAGAGAGAGAGAGAGAGAGAGAGAGAGAGAGAGAGAGAGAGAGAGAGAGAGAGAGAGAGAGAGAGAGAGAGAGAGAGAGAGAGAGAGAGAGAGAGAGAGAGAGAGAGAGAGAGAGAGAGAGAGAGAGAACGAACGAACGAACGAACGAAACTTTATTTTCCAAGGATTGAGATATTAGGCGCGCAGGCCTTTCTTACAATCTGTCCTTGCTAAGCTACCTAAGGAACACCAACCAAACAACAAAAACTAACTAATAATAAACGTCACACACACGCATACACACACGCACACAGACACACATATACATGTACTCGTGCACATGCGCACGTTTGTACATACACATACACACGTACGTGCGCACAGAATTATCTAACAAATAAGTAGGTATGATATTTTTTGTACTATCAAAAACAAGTTAGAAAACTGAACAAACAATTTGGAGGCTAACCATGAAGCGTATTATGTCGAAAAACAAAGAAGAAGAAAGGATCAGCATAACGATGTCTTAGAAAGGTAATCATGTACTTTACTTTTAAACAGAGAGAGGGACGTGGTTTGTTGAATAGTGGGAGGAAGGGAATTCCACAAAAGAGCACCTGAATAAGACAGAGAGAGAGAGAGAGAGAGAGAGAGAGAGAGAGAGAGAGAGAGAGAGAGAGAGAGAGAGAGAGAGAGAGAGAGAGAGAGAGAGAGAGAGAGAGAGAGAGAGAGAGAAGAGAGATAAATTGTATTGCCATATGCATAAACATTAGGATTTTTTGTGGCATAACTGACGCGCGTCCATATTAAGATCAACACATAAAACATACATACGTCACAATCAAGCAGACTCTAAAAATAATACCAAACCGCACATATGTATGGCAGTCATTCTACTAAGTATGCACACACATCTAAGTAAGTAAAATAAGATAAAGCTATAGCATAATAACCATATTATGACAACAAAAACCGCCAAGTGAGCCGCGAAGAAAACAGATTAGCTAAATTCATATTATTTATAAAACTGTATATCCTGTTTAAGAAGAGGTTTAATACAATATACAAAGAACTATAAACAACTAAGATGGGCTGTAGGTAATTCTTAATGGGACTTTGCTTTAATCTGCTGAGTTATATCATATTACAGCCACATTAGACAGGGCCTGAACAGCCAAGGGATAAAAGCTCTTCTGAAAACGAGTGGTTTTGGCCTTAATGGATCTAAGGCGTGAGCCAGATGGTAAGGGCTCAAACAGGCTATGTGCAGGATGGTGCTCGTCATGTATGATGGAGCTCGCTCTCTTGATGGTGCGTGCGTGGTACAGAGATTCCAGCGAGAGGAGATCACTTCCAACAATATGAGATGCTGTTTTGATCACTCTATTTAATTTCTTGCGGGCTTCGTCGATTGCGCTGCCATACCACACCGTCATTGAGAAGGTAAAAACCAAGTTGAGGGAGGGTGGGGCGGGGGGGGGGGGGAATGGAACTATTCAACCGCGGTTCCGCCGAGATTTCTCTGTAAAGGGAGCCTAGCTGTCAGTACTGGACAACAAATCGCAACTTAACTCATTGAGCCCAGACACACCACAGCAAGACACGAATCGAGTGTGATAGTTCAAGGGTGGTGCCAAAACAGCTTGGCGCCCATAGGCGCCAAGCTGTTTCGGCACCAGCCTTGAACTATCATGAGCCATCTGTCTCTAGAATTGTAATACAGTCCTTGAGAAGGCAACTTCAACATTTGGGGATGTCGGTCCTGGGGTAGACTGTGTGAAATAAAGGCCGGATGCAGCATGTGGCGCCGCTACACGTGTGGAAACACAGACAGCCACGTTCCGTCTGCTGCTCAGAAATCTTTTCTTTGTCGTGTCGCTTAGCGCGCAGCTGTCGCGTAGATATATGGAAACACGCCTAATTTATCCATGCTGTCTACAGTAATCCCAGTGAGCAAAAGGTCCTCGGGATGTTTACTGTTTATTGGATTGCTGCACCCGCACGACCCCTCCCTCGTCCATCCTAGCTCGTACATCAAGTGAATACTATCACACTATGGTATCTGCGGCGTAGATAAATACTTCACGTGTTCAAAACAGACATTTTATTTCGGTCTAAGGGCGAAAACGATTCACCCCACAAGCAACAAATCCGCTCAACTTACAGCGAGCTACGTCAGATACAGTAAACCCGAGAGCACGAGGACCCATCAGCTCACTTTGTGTACAGTTGACAGATACAGTAAACCTAGCCTTCCGAGAGCACGAGGACCCATCAGCTCAGTTTGTGTACGCAGATGTCTCAACTACAGGGCCTCCATTCTAAAAAAAAAACCCTCTTTCAAAAAAAAAAAAAAAAAAAAAAAAAAAAAAAAAAAAAAAAAATAAAAAAAAAAAATAAAGAAAAACAACAACTGAGGCCTAGATCGAGATTCTCCATCTATTCTTTTCACTGTCGACCCCTGAGGCCAGTTGAATGAGTGAACTTAGGCCTGCGCTAGCCACTAAGGAAGGTGCTCCGCTTTAGCGACACAACACTAACCCCGCTATAGCAGAGCATCTTGCTTAGTGGCTGGCGCAGGATGTAGCTCGCTCGTGCAACCGGCCCCAGGTCCTAATTCAAGGTAATTTGACGTTTGCTGGTATGTGGAACGCCCTCTATCTGCATCCGCTGTTGTCCAGTCAGCCAGGCCTCCATGGGTACGCTCGTTGACTTCAGTCAGTTTGAATCGTTCAACGAAGCTGATCTTTGGCGCCCAAAAAAGGACGTGAAATTTATCATTCCACAACCGGAATCAGTAGGTTGACCCACTTGATAGTAATGGCAGATAGAGGGTTGCGCCCCTGTATAGTAAGGGCTAAACAAACTGTTTCCCTGCTTCGCCGTGATAACTGCTGCGCGCGTCTTCGCTAGCGGCTGTGCTGGTAACCCCATCAATGACGAGCAAAATGTCAACACCATCCAACTTCAAGAGGTTTAGCTCCTCATGAGCCCCCGCCGTTTGCGTGGGGCTCATGAGGATCTATGCCTCTTGCTGACACCACTTTGAATCCCTGGTCCTGGACATGTAGGGTTTTGGGGTGTTCAGTTAACTCATTCTAGCCTAGACTCACCACAGCAAGATAAGGATCGACCATGATAGTTCAAGGGCGATGCCAGAATGGCTATTCTGGCATCACCCTTGAACTATCATGGTCGATCTGTGTCCTGCACTGCAATGCAGTCTTCAGAGGACAACGGCAACGTGGAGATTTCGGTCTTGGGGTGGAAATAATTAACCAACAATACAGAAACTATCATGGTCGATCTGTGTCCTGCATTGCAATGCAGTCTTCAGAGGACAACGGCAACATGTGGGGATTTCGGTGGTGGGGTGGAAATAATTAACCAACAATAATTAACCAACAATAATTAACCACAAATTAACCACAATAATTAACCAACAATAAATAACCAACAATAATTAACCAACAATGATTAAGCAACAATAATTAACCAACAATAATTAACCAACAATAATTAACCAACAATAATTAACCAACAATAAATGTGACCCGCCACCACAAAATGAGTCTTAAGTCACTTCTGGACATTTGAGATATTGATATCAGCAGAACTAGAAGGAAACCTTTCAATGGTGCAATAACATGTGAATCAGACGATTGTCACGAGTTATGGTTTTTAGAAACTGGGGACCCGCACATGTACCGACTATGCACCGACAATTTCAAATGAGTCTAAAGTCACTTCATGGACATTTTGTATATTGATATCATCAGAAACTAAAGAAACCCTTTTTAATGGTGCGAATACATGTGAATCAGACGATTGGTCACCGAGTTATGGTTTTAGAAACCGGGGACCCGCACATGTACCGATGATGCCACCGACAATTTTCACCAATAGTGGGAAATCGGGTCAGGGACATTACGACTCATTTCGTGGTGGCGGGTCACAAATAACCAACAATAATTAACCAACAATGATTAAGCAACAATAATTAACCAACAATAATTAACCAACAATAATTAACCAACAATAATTAACCAACAATAATTAACCAACAATAATTAACCAACAATAATTAACCAACAATGATTAAGCAACAATAATTAACCAACAATACAGAAACACGGTCTGCGTCCGCTGGTACTGTGTGGGTTAACTCATTCTGCTCCAGGACCGACATCCGCAAATGTTGAAGTTGCCCCCTGAAGACTGTAATACACTTCTGGAAACAGATCGAGCGTGATAGTTCAAGGTCTGTGCCAGGATAGCTTGGCGCCTTTGGGCACAGCCCTTGGCCTCGATCCATGTGGCGTGTCGGAGCTGAATGAGTCAATGCCAGGTAATGACGTCAACCTGGCGGCTGTCAATGACGCAACTCCTTAAGAGCAAGAGACAGATATTGACATGAACCTCTGTGTTCCGGCTGTAGGGGCTCATGAGTATACACGCACTCTGGCAGATGGAAGACGTTGGATGAATCCACAAAATGTTTGAAGTCCATGCAATGTTGACCTATTTTCTGACATGTGCGGCTAAGTCGGGATGGGCTGGCGACTGTCACGACAAATATTTCTACAATGCTGCTGTAGGATAGTCCTCTCCTGGCGCGGTATGCATTCATCAACGTGCATGGACTACAACGGTCGGCCTGGTCGAAGCCACAAGTCTTAGCCTACAGTTATAGCAAGTAGGCTAAGACTTTTGCCTTAGACCGAGCCAATTGTTTCAGTCCATGGTAATTTAATACTAGTGATGATCTATGCACACGGACACATATTAAGCAAGAAGTCTTAGCCTACAGTCACAACAGTAGGCTAAGACTTTGTCTTAGGCCAAGCCAAATCTCCAGTCCATGGTAATGTAATAAAAACCTGTGAAACCACTGCTTACAGTAACTACAGAAGGTAAACCTGTGAAACCACTGTTTACAGTAACTACAGAAGGTAAACCTGTGAAACCACTGCTTACAGTAACTACAGAAGGTAAACCTGTGAAACCACTGCTTACAGTAACTACAGAAGGTAAACCTGTGAAACCACTGCTTACAGTTACTACAGAAGGTAAACCTGTGAAACCACTGACACGTGTTATTTCACTTCAGCCCTCAAGTCTCACCTCAACATTGTGTCCATATCGATAACATCCAGGACACTAAAATCCCTGTGCGCACGATGTCCTCCGGCCGACATCGGCCAAAGTGGCTGACGTCGGCTAGATGGCCTTTTGCTTACTGGGATGAGAAGAGAGACGATCATGGCTCTTGCCTCATTTGTGTCCAAAGTGGTGTTTTGCATAAAGCATAAGCCATTCAATGTCGAAAGACAAATCTCAACCGCACCCCCTCCCCCACACACGCACACACCACCACCACCCCACCCCCATCCCCCTCCCAAAAAAAAAGTTAAAGAATTGAAACCAAACAAATAGTAGTACAGAAATCTACAGATCTTATATCCGGTGAAAAGAAGACCAAGATGCTCTAACCAAAAATTGGAACAAAAATGAACAAAACGTAAACGTGCATAAGTCAAATGTAAATAACAGTAGGACTGTTATAACACAGCATTGAAGAAGTATTTGAAAGTTGTAGTGTATCAACAACAAAATAATAGATATACAAAAATTATTCTTCTACTAGGCGTTACATGATTTTTTTAAAACAAAACTTCTGTGTTTTGCATTACAGAGATCCACGTAAAAAAAAAAAAAAAAGTTCCTCGATTGCTCACAAGACTAATCTTTGACGCCTTTTGCTAGTCCTTGACAAAAACAACGAGTAAGGTACAAAAAAAAAAAAGAACATTTCAAATGCACTACAATGCGAGAAAGTGATTCTACGTACCGTGTTAGCATGATCAATGTGTGCAGGCTGGGTGCAAATCTGTCTATAGCTCCACGAGGCACAGACTTGCGCTATGATGTGATGTCTGCTACCGATATAATGCACGCCGCACACTCTGTCGATCTCTGCCGCGTGACAACAAAAGTCACAATGCCTGCATACCTCACACATCTGTCTTTAACCCAGCCAGTGCCAGAGGGAGTGGTCTGGGAGACCTCAGAGGGCAGGGGGGTGGGCAGGGGGAGTGGGGGGGGGGGAGGGGGTGATGACTATGGGGAGACGAGGGCAAAGTGGTAGTTACGCGCATGATGGTGAATGGTGAATCAAAGACAATGAGGGACAAACAATGAGGGACAAAGCCTTGAGAAGTCGCCGTTCACATCACATCCCCCTTCCCTCCTCTTCCCCGCCAGAAGACACCCATTGTCTAAATAAGCAGAAGCAAATTTTCTCCAGCAAGAGGTGTAAATTCTCCTGCAATGCCGCATGGGCTCATGCGAATCTACGCCTCTTGCACGTGAAAAGGTTTATGAGCCGAACACTGGATTTAACATAAAAGGTTGACCTGCACAGAAGTTGACAGAATTTTCTTCTTTCAGTGAACAACAGAAGCAAACTTTTGTCAGCAAAAAGAAAAGATCATCGCGAGCCTCTGAAGCTGTCGGGGCGCATGATAATCTGTGTTTCTTGCACGTGGGAAAAGTCTTAGCGACACTGGAAGCAAAGAGGTTTGTTGTCCTGCATAGAAGATGAGGGTTCGTACACCTTTGTCTGAATGAACAACAGAGGCAAACCGTCGTCAACAAAAGCAGAGATTCTCAAGAGCCCTGCAATGCAAAGCCACACGAAGATCTATGTCTCTTGCACGCTGAAAGGTTTGGACTAATCGCTGAATGTAAAGGGATTACTTTGCATAGAGGTGGAGGGATGTAAATTACCATTTCAAAAGGTTCGCTCGACCGTCATCACTTATCTGCCGATAGAAATCGAACATCACCCAACTGCAAGAGGTATAGATCCTCATGAGCCCCCGCGACTGCGGGGGCTCAAGAGGATCTATGCCTCTTGTTGAAAACACTTTGTATCCATGTTCCTTTGACGGGTGGCGATCTCTGCCGTTGAATTTACAAGGGTTTCATTTTCAATTTACAAGGGTTTCATTTTGAATTTACAAGGGTTTCGTTTTGAATTTACAAGGGTTTCATTTTGAATTTACAAGGGTTTCATTTTGAATTTACAAGGGTATCATTTTGAATTTACAAGGGTTTCATTTTGAATTTACAAGGGTTTCATTTTGAATTTACAAGAGTTTCATTATGAATTTACAACGGTTTCATTTTGAATTTACAACGGTTTCATTTTCAAACACACAATCTACCCCCACTGGCAGTAAAGGTGGCTCAAGTGTATAGCTTGATTAGACGGATGCCTTTTGAAGGGTAGTTAATAACTGAGCTAGCACGCTCGATCATTGAGTCCTTGGACTGAAACCGGAAGTAACCGGAAGTATTGTGACGTCAATTATTTCCTATCCCATTTAACCCAAGACCGCGTTTCCCAAATTTTAGAGGTGACACCTAATAATTATGTACCAGCCGCAGAAGATGGATCGACCATGATAATTCAAGGGGCGTACCAGATCAGCATGGTGCCTAATGGCGCCACGCTAATCTGGCACTACCTTTAAATTATCGTGGTCGATCCATCTCCTGCGGCAGTGTGTTGTGGTTAAATAGGTTAATTGGGCGTCCGTGGCGCAGCGGTAAAAGCGCCTGCCACCAATGCATGAGGTGAAAGGTTCGGTACCCTGTTCCGGCGTCGGACTTTTCTCCTCTAGTAAGTGTCACCATTAATTCGGGCGGACCGTCAGGGGTTCTTTCTCCGGGTACTCCGGCTCTTTCCTCCCCCACGAATTCGGTATTAATTTCAGTCCACTTAATAAAATTTCAAAAATATAAAAAACGATATAAATTTCCTAAATTTCAGTAGCTCGCTTGAGCTTGCCCTTAGCACCACGTGAATGTTCTGTGTGTATGTACAGTGTGTGAGGGAATGCGCGTGATTCACGTGAGCGTGCTTGTTGGGTTCAGTTCGCGGCTATGTCTTGAGCATTGAGTTATATTATAAATATGAGAAATGCGCCATATAAATACTATGTATTATTTTATTATTATTATTGCAGAAATCAAAACATGAACGGAGGCAGAATGAACAGGAAAAAATGAACGGAGGCAGAATGAAAGGGAACAAATGAACGGAGGCAGAATGAAAGGGAAAAAAGAACGGATGCAGAATGAAAGGGAAAAAAGAACGGAGGCAGAATGAAAGGGAAAAAATGAACGGAGGCAGAATGAAAGGGAAAAAATGAACGGAGGCAGAATGAACGGGACAAAATGAACGGAGGCAGAATGAAAGGGAAAAAATGAACGGAGGTAGAATGAAAGGGAAAAAATGAACGGAGGCAGAATGAAAGGGAAAAAATGAACGAAGGCAAAATGAAAGGGAAAAAATGAACGGAGGCAGAATGAAAGGGAAAAAATGAACGGAGGCAGAATGAAAGCAAAAAAAAAAAAAAAAATGAACGGAGGCAGAATGAAAGGGAAAAAATGAACGGAGGCAGAATGAAAGGGTAAAAATAAACGGAGGCAGAATGAAAGGGAAAAAATGAACGAAGGTAGAATGAAAGGGAAAAAAATGAACGGAGGCAGAATGAAAGGGAAAAAATGAACGGAGGCAGAATGAAAGGGAAAAAATGAACGGAGGCAGAATGAAAGGGAAAAAATGAACGAAGGCAGAATGAAAGGGAAAAAATGAACGGAGGCAGAATGAAAGGGAAAAAATGAACGGAGGCAGAATGAAAGGGAAAAATGAACGGAGGCAGAATGAAAGGAAAAAAATGAACGGAGGCAGAATGAAAGGGAAAAAAATGAACGGAGGCAGAATGAAAGACAAAACCCCGTAGTAGTACAGCCGAGTTCAGTGTGGTGAAAAACCCTCAGGGACAAATTAACCCTGGTCGTCAAGGAGGCGAGAGGAGACCATTAACCCTGTCACTGCCAGTAACCACGAATAGCGCGTCGGAAACGACTGCACACTGACCGACATTTACGTGAAGAACACAGATGTAATTGAGACAAAATTAGCAATAAACAGCAGAGGCCTAACAAGAGACTTAAATCCTGCGGGGGCTCATGAGGATTTATGTCTCTTGCAGATGGACAGCGTTCGCCTTGCCCAGACAGTCAAGGAGTTAGGTATATTTGGAAAATAAAGTACGTCAGAAGGCGCGAAGAGGACAGTCTTGACCGCGAAACGGACAATGAAAGCTTGCAATAGTTTCAGGTTTTTGAAAACGTAGGACGAAGGTAAACCGGTACATGAGGGATTACAGGAAGATTGAAAGGTTGAGCAAAAGTAACTTGGACACAGCACTCAAAATTCAAGTTACTTTGATATAAAAATGTGGGTTCTAGAAAGTAATCAAACATTTTGACAAACCTTTTGACAACCGAAGTTCCAAGACATATCGGGCGAGGATAGGACATTTATTCCTAAACAATTTTTTAAAAATATGTTGTTATTATTATTATTATTATTATTATTATTATTATTATTATTATTATTATTATTATTATTATTAATTTTTTTAGTAATTTTATTAGTATTATTATTTATTTATGGATTTTATTTCATTTATTTATTTATTTATTTATTTTGGGGTGTGTGTGTGGGGGGGGGGGGGGAGTTGCCTGTGGCAATTGCCTCCCGGTTCACATGATAGAACGTCAATGATATTGTAAGGACGGTGTAGATTAAAATACCTTCGCGCTGAGAGGTAATGGCAGCCTGGTTTTGAGCACGATTGTCCCTAAAGGAAATGCCGGACTGTGGGTTTAGGACATAAGGTTCGAGTATGACAGAGGAGAGTGCGAGGGTCGGTGTATGACCGTCTCACATGGAGAAAGAGTAGGAATTTTAACACATTAATTAAGGTTCCAGTATGACAGCGGAGAGTGCGAGGGTCAGTGTATGACCGCCTCACATGGAGCAAGAGTGGGAATGTTAACACATTAACCGACTCCGTGTCTGGTGCTGATGATAACGCGCCTAGCTACGCCTCATCTCCGCCGAATGGTCAGCAGCAGTTAAAATAACCTGAAGGTGAAAGTGTCCAATTGATTTGCAGTTGTCCACTGCAGACTACGTATAAATTTAGAATAGGCGCCAAGCTATTCTGGAACCACCCTTCAACTGTCAAGGCCGATCCATCTCCCTGCTGTAGAAAGCACGAAGCTGATTGAGTCAAAGATGGGAGGTTTGACAGCTCTCTGGCAATTGACTTCCGAATGTTTGTGATGCGAGGCCCACACTACGGTGACCTCACTGTGTGTTACTGCGCCGGGAGGCTGATTCTGTGATTGTCGCGCCACCTTTCCCAGTCACGTGCGTGCGTGCGCCAGTCTGTCCGCTCGTGCTCCGCTCGCGCTTTGAACGTGCACACACGTACTGCTCTGACAGCACGGGGGAACAGGGATAAAAAGCGGTTTCAGAAACATATGAAGCATTTTCACTTACTCTCGGGGCAAACGGTAAGAGATGGATATACCATGACGACCGAAGCATTTCAGTGTCATAATCAAGCACTGGCCTCCAGCTACCATGATCCATCAATCTTTCGCAACCTAGCAGACACTCTGCGATTTTTAACCTTACACGGTTCAAAACGGATGCAAAGTCAGCGAGGCCTACATAACATGAACCGTTCGATTATCGAGAGAAATTAATTTAGGATTTAGGACTTGGGACACAAACTCAGGCACTGGGGGTTTCGTACTTTGTCAGACTTTAGTTGGTGATTTCCACTTAGAGCACTAAATTCAAATCAGTCATAGCGTTGGTCTGCAGGTAAAATTCTGGCTGACGGCACCGCGTTTACACTCTGGCCCACCTAGTTAATCGATCTCTCTTTCGCGTTCAAGGCCAAGCTTGGGAAATGAATAGACAGTTTCCTCTCAAGGGTAGTGCCTGATTAGCTTGGCGCCTGCAAGCGCCAAGCTAATCTGGCGCTACCCTTGTGATATGGTTGATCCATCTTCCGCGACTTACTTGTGTGCAGTGCATGTCAAGTAGGCAATACTAACATCTGGCTCCAGAAACAAACGGCGTCATTTGACGTAAGGTACGCCGTGTTACTTCCACCAGTGGCAACGAACAAAAAGAATAAACACGTGGACAAAAACTGTGAGATTAGTTTATTGTAAAAAGCATGTTAATTTTTTTAATCACTGAAAAACTGTTTAAAGAACTCTTTGTAAACTTTAAATTAATTTCCATGTTCCAGAGGCAAGGATTTACACAAGCGAGCGAAACGCTTATTCTTCCGGCAAGGGCGCGTACTCTACGAAAGTCTATAAACCCGGGCACCCGAATTCAGTTCCGTTCATTTTGTTCAAGATGGGCTCTCTGCGGTACACCTCACCCCACAGAAGACTTCCCGGATCTGGATCTAGAGGAGACAACCTCCTAAACAAACCCCAGGCCTAAGGTAGACAAGAGCGCCCGTGGTATGAATGCAGTACGGACCGAGAGTGGCGAAGTTGGAGGTTTGGGTGTGTACTGGTCGGCAAACAGGGTGATGGGAGTCTGAACGTGGTAATAGGACTCTGCCAGTGCGATCAACATGTCCCTGATACGCAAACACAGATATATCACAGCCAGCCACAAATCAAGAGCGCGCCAGAGTAAACGGGGATCGCGCGCAGACGGGACATCCATCCGGGTCCCAAGGCACATGAACTTGTGTACGGCGCTTGAAGTAATCATGGTGTTTACTGTCACATTGAGTGTAACCCCTCCACTACCGAGAAACAGTGAACACGATCCAACTGCAAGAGGCATAGATCCTCATGAGCCCCGTAGTTGCAGGGATCATGAGGATCTTGACTACTGCAATCCTCTGCTTTTTGGTCTTCCGTCTGAGCAGATTAGCCGCTTTCAGCGAGTTCAAAATAATGCCGCAAGGCTTGTGAAGAGCAGGCGAAAACGAGACCACGTAACCCCTATACTGAAAGACCTTCACTGGCTTCCAATCCAATCCCGCATAAAGTTTAAGTTAGCGACCCTTGCATACCGCCACTTTGATGGCAGCCTTCCGTCATACCTTTCCTCCAGTCTAATTACTTACCAGCCCTCTCGCTCACTGCGTTCATCGGGAGAGAAACTTCTCAAAGTTCCAAAGTACCATCTCAAATCTGCCGGTGAAGGCTCTTTCAGATGTACTGCTCCTTTAATTTGGAATTCCTTACCGACTAAGCTGAGAAATGCCTCCCCACCCCCCCCCCCCCTTACGCAGTTCAAAGCACAGTTGAAAACTTACCTTTTGTCGCAGACTTTCGTGTAATATCTACGGTATTTCTGCACCCCCCCCCCCCTGCAGACTCTGTGTCACTGTGTGTGTGTGTGTGTGTGTGTGTGTGTGTGTGTGTGTGTGTTTGTGTGTGTTGTGTGTGTGTGTGTGTGTGTGTTGTGTGTGTGTGTGTGTGTGTGTGTGTGTGTGTGTGTGTGTGTGTGTGTGTGTGTGTGTATGTGTGTCGTTTTCGCCTGCGCATTGAGTTATATTAAACATAATATATGAGAAATGCGCCAAATAAATACCATGTATTATTATTATTATTATTATTATTATTATTATTATTATTATTATTATTATTATTATTATTATTATTATTAACTATGCTTCTTGCTGACACCACTTTGTATCCATGTTCGTTTGACGGTTGAGCCCTTCGGCGTCACATTAACACAGATTTTAGAAAACACAGAACACAAAAGCCCGCACTCTCTCGTATGCAGCCTTAATCGCGGTTGGCGATGGAAAGGAAATGGTGGGAAAGTCACCAGTGATGTAAGACAGCTGGTGATATAAAATCCCCTTACTAATTGAGTCAAGTTGACTTGCGTCGCCCGTCCACACGGCCTTGTCCCGAGATGTTTGTTCGACAGAGAATAGATGCCATCTGACGCTTCCGTGTAGTGTAATGTACGAAATATATAACAAAAACTGCAAACAAAACTCAGCTTAAGGAGCTACTGTAGTTGATCTTCATTAGCATGATGGGCAGATTCTCATGAGCCCCTGCCGCTGAAAACGCTCATGAGAATCTATGTCTCTTGTGGACGGAAAATGAGGGACTGAGAAACTGTAATTAAACCCTTAGTATGAGAAACAGGTTGTCTTCATAAACAAGAAACATAGATCCGTATTAGCCCCTGCAAATGCATGGACTGATCAGACTCTGTGCCTCTGGCAGACGTAACACAGACTGTCAAGGCCTTTTCTCACCCTTTGGCTGCCGTTAGCAGTTTTTGTCACGGTGATTCCTAGAGGACTCATCGCGGCAAAAGTCGCTGCCGAGAGCCGAACAGTTAAATAAGACCGAAATGTAAGGAATAATGCAGCCGATTTTTGTCAACAAGAACCCAACGAAGAAAGAAACGCGCTTAGGAAAGGCAAGCACAACACAAGAAGAACTGTGCTATAATAATCCTTTCTACGCGTATGACTTTCTTTGCTGGGCATTTTGGACGCATTTTCCCCAGTCACTGCCCTGCAGGCAACCATTTTCTTTCAGAGTACCACCGTCCTGGTGTGTTCTATTTGTGTCCTGTCAGATGTAGGTCTCTACATTGGCAAGATTTCAAATTCGTCACCCTTTTTGGTCCGCTGGCAATGTTAGGGTCAAAAGAATATAAGCCATTTGTAAGTAACAACCACGCACAATCTTCAGTTAGCGAAAGACACTTTTTCAAGACGGAAGTAAAGTAATCAATAGTGGAAAAATCGCTTTCTTCTTCAATGGATGTCTAGCTGAATAACGGCGTCATTTGTCCCATGTACAAAACAAACAGGTGTGTAGTCAATTTGTCTAAGTGCACGAACAAGAAGTCCTCTGCAAACTGTTGCAGCCGTAAAGGTCAACAGCCCAGAGGTGGGGGGGGGGGGGGGGGGCATCAGTCAGCTGTCGGTGCAGAAAGAATATGATAAAATAAGGCCAGCGTCATACAAAAACAATTGACCCATTAACCTCTAGAACCACATTTTGGAGGTGTCATCTCCAGACTGCATGTACCACTTGCAGGAGATGGATCTGCCATGATAATTGATGGCGCCCAAAAGATCTGTCACTATCCTTCAATTATCATCGTCAATCCATCTCCTGCTGCAGTGCGCGGGGGCTCCCTTCGCTGCCGGTGGACGCTGTCTGAAATCTTGTTTACTTTAACCTCAAACAGCCACAGTCGTGCAAATAACACGGGACCTCAAACAGCCACAGTGGTGCAAATAACACGGGACCTCAATCAGCCACAGTCGTGCAAATAACACGGGACCTCAAACAGCCACAGTGGTGCAAATAACACGGGACCTCAATCAGCCACAGTCGTGCAAATAACACAGAACCTCAAGTAGCCACAGTCGTGCAAAAAAACACGGGACCTCAATAAACCACAGTCGTGCAAATAACACGGGACCTCAATCAGCCACAGTCGTGCAAATAACACGGGACCTCAATCAGCCACAGTCGTGCAAATAACACAGAACCTCAAGTAGCCACAGTCGTGCAAAAAAACACGGGACCTCAATAAACCACAGTCGTGCAAATAACACGGGACCTCAATCAGCCACAGTCGTGCAAATAACACGGGACCTCAATCAGCCACAGTCGTGCAAATAACACGGGACCTCAATCAGCCACAGTCGTGCAAATAACACGGGACCTCAATCAGCCACAATCGTGCAAATAACACGGGACCTCAATCAGCCACAGTCGTGCAAATAACACAGAACCTCAATCAGCCACAGTCGTGCAAAAAACACGGGACCTCAATAAGCCACAGTCGTGCAAATAACACGGAACCTCAATCAGCCACAGTCGTGCAAATAACACGGGACCTCAATCAGCCACAGTCGTGCAAATAACACGGGACCTCAATCAGCCACAGTCGTGCAAATAACACGGAACCTCAATCAGCCACAGTCGCAAAAAAACACGGGACCTCAGCCACAGTCGTACAAATAACACGCGACCTCAATCAGCCACAGTCGTGCAAATAACACGGAACCTCAATCAGCCACAGTCGTGCAAATAACACGGGACCTCAATCAGCCAGTCGTGCAAATAACACGGGACCTCAATCAGCCACAGTCGTGCAAATAACACGGAACCTCAATCAGCCACAGTCGCAAAAAAACACGGGACCTCAATCAGCCACAGTCGTGCAAATAACACGCGACCTCAATCAGCCACAGTCGTGCAAATAACACGCGACCTCAATCAGCCAGTCGTGCAAATAACACAGGCGCAAAGCTGGGTCCGGGAGAGACATAAATCCTCATGAGCCCCCGCGCCTGCGGGGGCTCATGGGGATCTATGTATCTTGCCTTTGAATTGTGTTCAGTTTTTTTGTCGGCAGTGAAAACGGGGAACCGCCATCAGCAAACATCGTACAGTCTCATCAACCCACGCAGTCACAAGCTTCGCTGAAGACTTTTCAATTCGGCTGATTGAATGCGCGTGTGTATCGGTGACCAGACAGATGAAGAAACGCCCGGAAAACGGAATTCATTGAAGATTCCAATAGCACGCGTTCATTCGCTCTTTCCGTTACATGCAGGGGCGACCTGGCCACGGGGTGAGTGACAAAGGCCCAACTGTTTCGACAAGCCAGGTCTTAATGGGGTTAATCACACGTAAAGTCCATTTCCATGAAGGTAAATGCCTGTCCAAGCAAATGTATCGACTATCCATCTACACATCAGTTACTAGTACAGGTAGGTATGAACAGCACTAACAAGGGAGAGAACTGGGCACCATAGACCAATACTGCCGTCATCTGACGAAAGGGAACATGGCCATGCTGGAAAAACGCGAGATATAATAATAATTAATTTAATAATTACGGTATTTATAATGCGCTTATCTTATAATAATTATAACTATAAGCGCGCACTCACAACTCGCACACAAATGCGCACGCTTTAGACAATGACATGAGTTGTTATACAACTCGCACACAAATGCGCACGCTTTAGACAATGACATGAGTTGTTATACAACTCGCACACAAATGCGCACGCTTTAGACAATGACATGAGTTGTTATACAACTCGCACACAAATGCGCACGCTTTAGACAATGACATGAGTTGTTATACAACTCGCACACAAATGCGCACGCTTTAGACAATGACATGAGTTGTTATACAATGAAAATCTCGCTTGTCATAACCTATTCAGCCCTGATGCACTACAGCACGAGATGAAACGATTATGATAATTCAAGGGTAGTGCCAGATTAGCTTGGCGCATGTCGGCGCCAAGCTAATCTGGCACTGCCCTACAATTATTTTGGTCGACCCATCTCCTGCAACTGGTGCAGTCATTAGATGACGCATCCAAAATTTGGGAAATATAGCCGTCAGACTGAGTGAGTTAATCATGGACACATTGATGTTTACAATGTAGCGGAAGATTATAAGAATATATGCGCCAGCAGGCACTACTTTTTAAGTCCATTCTATTTATAAAAGGGACTTTTTAGGACGGGTCGCGGTGGGGCGAATTTAATAGCATGTCCATGATATCAAAGGCGGGCAGGCTAAACCTCTAACAATTGAAGTAACAAGATAAAAATTACGTCATGTCTAGTTACGCTAACCTCGCTGCTGAACGTACATTTGGCGCGAAGAGCCGTATGTCCGTATGTACGTGCGTATGTATGTGCGTATGTATGTGTGTGCGTATGTATGTAAACAAGAGAATCTCCGATATTTCTGTACACACAAGCTTGAAACTTGGTGAAATATTTTCTTACGTGGGTGGCTAAGAGAGCTTCCGAGTATATTGTAATTGAATGTCTCATTGAAGACATAAACAACCGTTTATAGAAGTCGGTTGACCCAGATTAGAGTCCGTAATTTTTGTCATATTTACTTGAACTTTTGCATAATGCTAGTTTGGAGAAATTCATTGGATGAGTTCGTTAGCCAGCTTTGTATCCTTTCAATTTCTTTAGTATAAATTAATTCTTTTCAGAAAATAATTAAAACAGTAAAAAAACTTCACTTCTAGAAAAGTCGGACAGTGCCGGTGACGTAAAAGAAGCAACTCCGTCACCACACAGACACTGATACTCTAAATATGACGTGTTTTTTTTTTCTCTCTCTCTCTCTCTCTCTCTCTCTCTCTCTCTCTCTCTCTCTCTCTCTCTCTCTCTCTCTCTCTCTCTCTCTCTCTCTCTCTCTCTCTCTCTTATTATTATTATTATTGTTATTATTTGCATGCTATGTTTATTTTCCTGTTATGTTGTTTGTTTACAGGACAGCTTGTAAGACAGGCATTGAGTTGCCTAATAGCTTTATCCTGAATAAATAAAGATTCATCATCATCATCATCTCTCTCTCTCTCTCTCTCTCTCTCTCTCTCTCTCTCTCTCTCTCTCTCTCTCTCTCTCTCTCTCTCTCTCTCTCTCTCTCTCTCTCTCTCTCTCTCTCTCTCTCTCTCTCTCTCGCTTTTTCTCGCACATATGCGCGCATCTCCAAGAGGCATAGATCCTTATGTGCCCGGAGGGCGCATAAACATCTATGCCTCTTGATGATGTTTGCAGCGCGCATGCACTCACGCACACGCACACGCAGACACACATCGACGCGCTTTCAGAAGAGCATGCAGGTGTACTTAGTATAGCATGTAGCTAGGTAAAGTCAAATTGATTTCACACAAATTATAGCAAGCCTGAAATTGTACCGTGAAATTCTAGTTTTGTCACCATTTTCCCCAAGTCTTGAAGCGAAAGCGAATCTCATATCATGTTAAATATAGAATTACGTAAAAACAAAAAAATACGTCACGACAAATGACGTTTGACAAACCAATGACGCGTGTGTACTGCGTGCACCCCTTCTAGAGTTTACTATGACGCAAGTCAAAGACAAAAGGTAGAGACCCTTGACAGCGAAGACAGCTCTCATATACAAGGGAGTTTGTGGGTTATGGTTCATCCCATCCTGCTCTTTCAATTGTTAGTACAACATAATTACGGTTGAAAAGGCCTCAAAGAGACCCAGGAGAAGGCTGATCATTATCCAAATAGTGTCAGCTTAGTTCGTCAGAATGCCAGCAACAAAGACTTGATCAGTGCGCCACGTGCGTGCAACGGAGGGAAGCATAAAAGCGCGATTGTTTTTGCGTTAATCGTTGTGGACAGTTCTGTGATCTTAGACCTTAAGGCTTGGGTCTGGACGGTCCCATTATCACAGAGCAGCGCACTTATCTGGTTCGTTGGTGGCGGGACATAGCAGGTAGATCTTAGCATCAATGAACATAAAAGCATCTGTTGTCAGTTGCATGATCGGGTTTAGTCCTGCGCCAACCACTAAGCAAGGTGCTCCGCGATGGCGGAGCACCTTGCTTAGTGGCTGGCGCAGGACTAAGCTCACTCATGCAACTCGCATCTAGTGTGAAGAAGGTTAAACACCGGCGACAGGCGGTGAATCATGTTTGAGTGGTCATATCTTGCTGAAAACCCTGCCGTCTTTCCCTTCAGACTGAAGGAGTCTATTCGAAGTTTTCAGGGCACAAGAAATGATGGCTGAAAACGATTCGTCACTGACAGTCTGTGGTTTACAAAATTGTACTGTACGTTGCTAGCTAATAAGCAGATGCTTGATATCGCCCATTGTGCTAAGACAGGCAAGTCATAGCACATCAAAAACAACAGCTAGAAACAACCAGATCAAAACCATGCACTGGGCATCTTGTACATAGTTTACGCTTACCGTCATTACTGCTATTACAGTTACCGTCCAATCTGTGCTGTTGGTTGATTAGTTCGGGGTTTAACGTCCACGGCACCGAACTGATAATGGACGGCCCTGACGGGCGGGTTATGGGGGACATGGAAATCTGTTGTTGTCCATGGAGTAGAATCTGAACACAGATCAATTCAGGCGCACTGCAACTGTGCCACTTTGATTTACCAGGACCTTTCGACGGACATGCTATTGAACAAGCCCGACTCTCAGTTTTTTCCCTGGATTACGAGTCCAGCTACCAGGGCCGGCTCGGAGACTCGAACCAACGGCCCTGCGATTCCCTTCGCTCTCTTTCGCTCCGACGCTTCACCGCCTGAGCCATTTCGGAATCTAATTTGTGCTGTTGATGCGTCGTCAGAATTGTTCTGAATATCATTGCTGTTTTCGAGTGGTGGTTTCGCTAATATTTCTTCTTCTTCTTCTTTCTTGTTTTTCTTATTCATCATTATTATAATTATTATTATTGTTATTATTATTATTGATAATTATATTATTATTATTATATATTTATTATTATTATTATTATTATTCATTATATTATTATTATATATTTATTATTATTATTATTATTATTATTATTGTTATTATTTTATTATTATTAACCCTTACCTGACGGCAGTGGCGGGAATGTTGCTTTTCTCCACAGCCAGCTGCTGCTGACGATGATCGGAGACGATCTTTTCATAACTCCCGGCGTGGAGAGTTCTCTTCCGGCGACAGTAGCGCCACACCAGCAGCGTCACGGTGAAAAAGACGGCGGCACTCAGCACACACCCGACAACAGCAGCAACAATTGTTGCTGCAACAGAAGAAAGCATCAAACATTTTAGTACACATTCCCTTCACTGCCAAATGAACTTTCACGGTTCTCACGGTTGGGGTGGAGGCAGCATGAACTTTTTGCTGAGATCCCATCTCGTACTGAGAAGAACCCAACGAAGAAAGGAACACGCTCAGAAAAGACAGTAACAACCAAATACATTAACCCCTTGACTGCCGAGAAAACAAAAGTGAACAGAAGTCCACCTGTAAGAGGCATAGATCCTCATGAGCCCCCGCGACAGCGGGGGCTCATGAGGATCTATGCCTCCTGCTGAGACCAGTTTGCATGGTGTTGGCTTTTGGTTGCTGAATGAACCCAGAATTTCAGCAACAAAGATGTCTGTACAGTGACAGGGAACAAGTACACAAATTGCAACGTATCTGTTCGTAATGGGAAGATGGAACTCAGTTGCACGTTGTGTATTCGAGTGTTCGTCTAGTTTTAAAAAAAGGCTCACCTGAAATGTTAATACGTTGTGTTGCAATTGTATTTTGTAAGCGTGTTTATTTATACATTGGTTTCTGCTGTGCATTTCACACGCCTGGCAGTCACCTTTGAGGTCTGTACTTCATCGTGTACTGAACTGTACTCACCTCACTGCCACTGGACAGGAACATATTTTAAATCACCTTCCAAAAATAACGTTAAATAAAAACAAGATGAGGATTTCACCCCAAAGCCTACCGTATTGTTTGGAGTTTACATGCGTTTATCTTTTAGGAACTTTCAGAGTTGTTCATATTTTTAGGCTTATTATGCTGATCCATTTCCCTCCTCTCTAAGCCAACTCCTGATCAACACACACGTCGGCGTACACAAATAAAGACGGACACACGGCGCTTCCCGCCATTAGTACGCTCTGTGGGCTCGTGTAGCGACAGGAATCCATCTTCTTCTACTCTAACCCACCCTCTGATCCACACACACTGGCACACAGAAACCATTACGGACACACGGCGATTCCCGCCATTTGTAAGCTCCGTGGTCTGGCGTGGCATAGTTATTCTGAAGAAGAATAATAGCACGAGCAGCGAAATGACGTCACTTCAAGCTTCATGCCATGGCATCATTAGTCCCACGACGCCGTGTTCATAGTGACGACTCGATGTTATACGTCACTCATCGCAGTACTAGCATTTGACGTATCAGAGAATCAACTTTGCAATTTTCTTGCTGATTTTCACGCCTAGGGCTTACAGGTCACAATTTCACCTAATCTTACCCCACGACCGGGAGAAACAGCAGGCTTATTCAAACAATGTTTATTAAAAATCATGCGGGTATTAATGAGAAGATAGTGTTTTTCGTTAAAGAAAAATTAAAATTTTGTTAGCTGTTTTACAAATGATTCCTAAAAAGTGGTGCAGAACATTGTCTGATTTTCACACCTAGGGCATACAGGTCACAATTGACCTAATCGTACCCGACAGCCGAGACAAACTGTAGGCTTATATAAATACCGGATACAAAATCATGCGATTATTAATGAGAAGATTGTTGTTGGTTTTTTTTTCGAAAAAAAAAGATTCAATTGATTTAAGATTAACCTAAATAATTCCTGAAATGAATTCCAAAAACGTGAAAATATATTTTTAAATTGTTTTTTTACTTATCACTCAAAACGTTCTAGAGGTACAATAAAATAATTGTGGTTAACGAACGCATTCAGTATCTCCCTTTTATCTAGCTATACGCAAAATATCGAGTAAAAATAAGACAAATGACGGACTCCAGTGTGGATCAACCGCTTTTTGTGAAACGGCCATTTTCTGAATCTGTGCAGTTCAATGTTATGATGAGTTTTGCGCCTCCTTTGCGCATTAAGTTCATCTTAAATTCACAGTAGGGTTTTATTATAGAGGAAGATTAACTCATTCAGCCCGACAGCCGTATTTCCCAAATTTTGGAGGCGTCATCTAATGACTATGCACCAGTTGCAGAAGATGCATCGACCATGATAATTCAAGGGCAGTGCCAGATTAGCTTGGCGCCGACAGGCGCAAAGCTAATCTGGCACTACCTTGAATTATCATTGTCGAACCATCTCCTGCTGTAGTGCGTCAGGGCTGAATGGGTTAAATAGTTAGCTTCACAAATGTGTAATTTTCCGCCTCAAACGAAGAACTACGTTTTGGACCGCGGAGGAGCTCAGTTGTTGCTGTGCAGTGCGTACTTCGCGTGCGAGCATTCGAGTAGATAACAAGATGGGATGAACCATAACCCAAAAAGTCCCTTCAATATGTGAGCTGTCCTCGCTGTCAATGGTCTCTACCTTTTTGTCTTTGACCTGATTCTGATGTTGAATTATCTCCTATTGAAAAAATCTCGCAGATCTGCCAATGCGTCAGTGAGTTTAAATAAGGGGCGCAGGACATACGCGTCATTGATTTGTCAAACGTCATTTGTCATGACGTAAATTTTATTTTTTACGTAATTTATATTTTACGTAATATGAGTTTCACTGTCGCGTCATAGGCTTGAGAAAATGGTGACAAAACTAGAACTTCACGGTACAATTTCAGTCTTGCTATAATGTGTGTGAAAGCAGGTTGACTTTACCTAGCTACATAATATACTGAGTACACGGGTCACCTGCATGCTCTTCTGAAAGCTCGTCGATGTGTGTGTGCGTATTAGTGCGTGCGTGCGCGCGCACTCCAAACATGTCCAAACATCTATGATCACTGGTCGATCATGCACACTTCTCTCCCCTGACAATGCTCTTACCTACTTTACTTTGTAAATCTCCAAGAGGCATATTCCTCCTGGAGATGCGAGCATGAGAAAAGAGAGAGAGAGAGAGAGAGAGAGAGAGAGAGAGAGAGAGAGAGAGAGAGAGAGAGAGAGAGAGAGAGAGAGAGAGAGAGAGAGAGAGAGACGCGCGCGAGAGAGAATGACGTCATATTTAGAGTATTATGTCAGTGTCTGCGTGGTGACGGAGTTGCCTCTTTTACGTCACCGCCACTGTCTGACTTTCTCTAAAAGTCAAGGATTTTTAGTGTTTTAATTCTTTTTCTGAAAAAAAGAAAATACTATTGAATCTAAAAGGATACAAAGCTGGCTAACGAACTCGTCTAATGTCTTTCTCCAAACTAGCTATATGCAAAAGTTCAAGTAAATATGACACAAATTACGGACTCTAATCTGGGTCAACCGATTTCCTATAAACGGTTGTTTATGTCTTCAATGAGACATTCAATTACAATATGCTCGGAGGCTCTCTTATCCACCCACTTAAGAAAATATTTCTCCAAGTTTCAAGCTTGTGTGTACAGAAATATAGGAGATTTACTTTTGTACATACATACATACACACACATACATACGCACATACGGCGCCTCGCGTCAAATGTACGTTCAGCAGCAAGGTTAACGTAACTAGACATGACGTAATTTTTATCTTGTTACTTCAATTGTTACAGGCTTAGCCTGCCCGCCTTTATATCATGGACTTGCTATTAACTTCGCCCCACCGTGACCCGTCCTAAAAAGTCCCTTCTAAAAATAGAATGGACTTAAAAAGAAAATCACACTTTTTTTCCCCGTAGTCAACGATGAACCAGAAACTACCTGGTTTTGTGTTCTGTTACACAGATATTTCGATAATTTACACCGCTTCGTCTGCTGATGTGGGCTGTTTTAATGCCGCCATGAGATGCCTTAGTCGCCTGCTCGGCGTTATACCCAAATAACTAACTGACTGTTTTAATGACGATATCGCTGACCTCATTTTCAAACGCCATTGTGAGTTTGCTCACCACAAACCGGTCAAAAGTGGTCACACCAGCCGGCTGTCAATGCGTTGCATTGCGGTTAGCAGAAAAATGCACATTTAGACGCTCAGAGTTTTGTTTCGGAGATCATCGGAGCGAATAGAGGGAAACAACCAGTGCGGACAGCAAGTCCTTTGTTGGGAAAATCGAGATTTTCATTGTAACACAGTGACGCTCTCGCTGTTCCCAAAATGTGACTATACCGTCGTTTGTTTTCGCAGCGCAGTAGACGTAGGCAACAATGACGTCATAGGAAGAAAAAGAACGATTAGTGGGGTTTCGTTTGTTGCAATTGAACTCCAAACAACGAACGAGAGCCAAGTCACGCGTGTTATAAAACCAGCTTGCGCCATACGCACAGACATGACACTCCAAATATCCGGGCTCATGAGGATCTATGCCTCTTGGAGATGTTTGGAGTGTTGTCCATGCATATGGTGCAAGCTGGTTTTATAACATGACTTGGCTCGCGTTCGTTGTTTGGAGTCGTCCGGCGGAAACGTAACCTCTGTCTTAACTATCTCTGACTATCCGTACACTAGGTAGGCAAAGGGACTTCGGGCAACCGACGTGCGCCCCATGGCAATTCCTCCACTGTGTACTTTACTTCATAATGGGTCGTGCGTCTGGAACACCCCCCCCCCCCCATCCCCCTGCCACCACCACCACCGCCCCCCCCCCCACCCCAACCTCTCCCACACTGGTTGTCTCCCTCGATTCCCCACCGCTGATCACACTGTGCACTGTTTACCTTAACAGTTTTATGCTAGCTACAACAGGAGGTGGATCGACTATGAAAGTTCAAGGGTGATGCCGGAAAAGCTTGAGCCAAGCCAGGCTATTCTGGCATCATCCTTGAACTGCTGAGGTCGATCTGCCGCTCCACCCCCCACCCCACCCCACCCCACACACACACCCCTCCCACCTATCCACTTTTTCTGAGAATACGCAAACAACCCGGGAGACCGTCATGCATCGAGAGTAGTGCTAACTAGCTATGCATCTCAACATGTCGAACTAATAATTCTTCAAAATGAAAGGAAAAGGGGAGACTGCCAGTGCTAATATTTTAGGAAGGTTACAAGTAAAGTAGGTTATAGCACTGTCAGGGGAGAGAAGTGTGCATGATCGACCAGTGATCATAGATCTACTGTGGCCAAAGCACACACACACACACACAAAAAAGATAGGAAAGAGAGGGGGCGCTAAGAAAGTGACTGGAAGCAATGCATTTGGAAGCCCCCCCCCCTCCCCCCCCTCCCCCCCCCGAAGTGGGGCATATCACATATTCCACTGTTCCAGCCACTCAGTGCATGGAAATTTAAATCTAGGTCCCCCAAAGGGGGTCCAGATATTTAGCCGGTGTGGACAGCTGTTTCGGTCTTGGTGACCTCTTCAGCACACCATCGGCAATACTGGAGGAGGCAGGAATTTCTGCCTACCTGCAATGACAACCACATTTTACTGTGGTGTCTGCACAATAATAATTAATAATTCTTCAGTCATATGTCGCAGTGCAACCATCTTATATGACTGACCCTGTGTCTACATATATAATGGGACAAAAAAACATCTTATATGACTGACCCTGTGTCTACATATATAACGGGACAAAAAAAAAAAAAAAAAACATCTTATATGACGGACCCTGTGTCTACATATATAACGGGACAAAAAACATCTTATATGACGGACCCTGTGTCTACATATATAACGGGACAAAAACCATCTTATATGACGGACCCTGTGTCTACATATATAACGGGACAAAAACCATCTTATATGACGGACCCTGTGTCTACATATATAACGGGACATTAGACCATCCTGTACCATACTATAATGGAATATAATGGGACATTATGAGCTGAAAATGAGACAAATGTACAAAAGTGAACTATTGTAATCAAGAGTCTCGCAGAAACAGACCAGAAAACGTTTGATAAACTCGCGCATATCGACGGTGCCAATGCCATTCGACTCTCAGGGCGGGTATTGCAGTCATTCACGATTTCCTAATGAAGCACGATGACGCTCATTGCTTAACTCATTCTACCCCAACACCGAAATCTCCAAATTTTGACGTCGTCCTCTGAAAACTTCATTGCAGTGTAGGACACAGATCGACCATGATAGTTCAAGGGTGATGCCAGAATAGCTTGGCGCCCATAGGCACCAAGCTATTCTGGCATCACCCTTGAACTATCATGGTCGATCCTTATCTTGCTGTGGGGTGTCTGGGGTAGAATGAGTTAACGTAGCTGTTTCATTTTCAGCACCATGTGTGGGATCATGCATCGATCTT
>BTPG01000008.1:74587881-74605381 GCA_036245525.1 Semisulcospira habei
TGAGTCAACACGGCGGAAATATGCACGCGACCAAGCCAGATTCAGCGGATTGCTGTTTCTGCCTCTTTAACACGTTTGGAGCTAAGGGTGAACTTAGATCTCAAATCTTCAGTGGGCCTCTGAAGTCTACATTCAATATTCAAGTCAAGTTGAAACACTTTAATGCGTATTACAAAGACAAATTTCAGTTCAGCAAAAAGATCGACCATGATAGCCCAAGGGTGGTGGGAAAATAGCTTGGCGCCTTTAGGCGGCATCGCCCTCGGGCTATCATGGTTGATCGTCTTGTTCTTTACCTGCATATTTTTTTCTATGGGCTGCCGATTGAGTGCCTGATAGGCGGGGGGCAGGGATCTAACTGTTTGCCTGTCCAGCGCTGAGTAATTCCCCTTGGTATGTGTAAAGCATTTCCAGGAAGAGAGACAGGGCACGGCACAATCGATCGCCCCCGGAGCGGAGGTGTGGAGAAAGGCAACAGGCGGTGGGCGGACATGACAGGACGCCAGAGACCCATAGTCAACCAGACCGATATTGGTGCGATATTGAAATGGTGGAGCGCGTAAGGGCCTTTCCGAGATCCCATCTTGACCGTACTGAACTGCAGTGAACTGAAGCAAGCGCGCACTTCAACACCGTGGCCCAGGCCCAAGGCCACTTTTGCCGTCGCCGTTTGAAGTGGTTGAGTCGTTAACCCTCTCCCCGCCACTGTACGGACATTTTATCTCTGAAATCTTTCTTCGTTCAAGGACCAAAAGCCAACACCGTCTAAGAAACATGGGTACACTTTGGTCTCAGCAAGAAGCATAGATCCTCATGAGCCCCCGCAGTCGCGGGGGCTCATGAGGATCTATGTCTCTTGCAGTTGGATGGTGTTCGTATTTTCTCAGCAGTAAGGGGGTTAAGGCAAGTCACTGAAGATCCATGCGATGCGAACAAATGCCAGAAACATGACTAAGCGAGTAAGCTTTTCCACTGCCCTCGGGGAACGTCCCTCACATAAAAGTACTGCCGGCTGCTGACGATTGAAAAAGAGACAATGGCAGAGCCGTGGGGACAAACGTTTATGGTGAGTTTGGAGGGGGGCGAGATGTGGGGGAGAGGAGGGGGGAACCTTAACGCTGTTGACGACGAAGATAATAATGATGATGTTTAAGTTTTTTTGTTAGTTCGTTAACTCTTTGGACGTCGGTAGTGGTTGTTCTCGCGATGGTTGATCCAGGGATATCAATATCCCGACATCCTTCAGGAATATCAACATCCCGACATCCTTCAGGAATATCAACATCCCGACATCTTTCAGGTAGACAAAAAAGGCGGCACTGATGCAGATGTCAGAGCACGAATCGGTAAAGCCAGAGCAGCCTTTCTCCAGTTGAAAAAAGTGTGGAGTTCCAGAGAGCTGTCACAGCACACCAAAGTCCGGATTTTCAACTCCAATGTAAAAGCAGTTCTCCTATATGGAGCAGAGACTTGGAGATTGACAAAAACCACAGTCAACAGAGTACAGACTTTCATGAACAGTTGCCTTAGAAGAATTTTGAAAATCCACTGGCCAGAGAAGATCAGCAACGTCAGACTCTGGGAGAGAACAGAGCAGATAACAGCAGAGAATGAAATTGGGCGAAGAAGATGGGGATGGATCGGTCACAGTCTGAGAAAGCCAGCTTCCAGTATCACTAGGCAGGCATTGTCATGGAACCCCCAGGGAAAGAGGAAAAGAGGTAGGCCGAGAAACTCCTGGCGTCGAGACCTCCAAGCAGACATCAAGAGACTGGGAACCACCTGGAGTAGAATCGAAGGAGAAGCACAGGACAGGAGTTGCTGGAGGTCTCTCGTCGACGGCCTATACCCGGGTAGGGGTGACAGGCGTAAGTAAGTAAGTAAGTAAGACATCTTTCAGGAATAGCAACATTCCGACATCCTTCAGGAATATCAACATCCCGACATCCTTCAGGAAAAGCGACATCCCGACATCATCCAGGAATATCAACATACGACATCCTTCAGGAATAGCAACATCGCGACATCTTTCAGGAATATCACCATCCCGACATCCTTCAGGAATATCAACATCCCGACATCATTCGCGACATCCTTCAGGAATATCAACATCCCGACATCATTCAGGAATATCAACATCCCAACACCATTCGGGAATATCAACATCCCAACACCATTCAGGAATATCAACATCCCGACATCCTTCAGGAATATCAACATCCCGACATCCTTCGGGAACATCAACATCCCGACATCCTTCAGGAATATCAACATCCCGACATCCTTCAGGAATAGCAAAATCCCGACATCCTTCAGGAATATCAACAACACCCGACATCCTTCAGGAATATCAACAACACCCGACATCCTTCAGTAATAGCAACATCCCATGACATCCTTCAGGAATAGCAACATCCCGACATCCTTCAGGGATAGCAACATCCCGACATCCTTCAGGAATATCAACATCCCGACAACCTTCAGGAATATCGACACCCCCTACATCATCCAGGAATATCAACATCCCACGACATCATTCAGGAATATCAACATCCCCCGACATCATTCAGGAATATTAACATCCCGACATCCTTCAGGAATATCAACATCCCCCGACATCCTTCAGGAATATCAACATCCCCCGGCATCCTTCAGGAATATCAACATCCCGACATCCTTCAGGAATATCAACATCCCGACATCCTTCAGGAATATCAGCATCCCGACATCCTTCAGGAACATCAACATCCCAACATCCTTCAGGAATATCAACATACCGACATCCTTCAGGATTATCAACATCCCGACATCCTTCAGGAATATCAACATCCCGACATCCTTCAGGAATCATCCCGAGTAAAACCGCTACCGAGGGCAAAATGGTTAAATTGTTTGTCTTTTCTGTCTGCGTGTCATGCGGATCACCCGGCGAAAATTCATATCCTGCCACAGCTATGCATTTAACACTCTGGCTGTGGGTAGCGGTTTTTGTAGTGACGATTCCTGCAGGAATCACCGCGACAAAAAGAGTATGCAGAAATCATCGTGACAAAAAACCTCTACCAACAGCCAAAGTACAGTAACTCTGAGCATGGACAGGGAGTGGATTGAATCAGATGTAGTAAGGGAGACAAACCCACTGTCAAGCAAGGCGATGCCCGTCAGTTTCAGGTTGTTTCCCCTGTACACGCACACCCAATCGACAGACCGTCAGTCACAGTGCCACAAGGCAGCAGACATTGCGACAGACATACACGGGTACTCATCTCCAGGCGCCAGGAACGCATTCAGTCACGCACTACCCTTGACCTATCGTGGTCGGCCTATAACAAAGCAGAAGTCAAGAGTTGGAAATCGCCGACCTGTAGACAGTCACACAGTGAGATGCTTGGATTCGTGGACTGAGTGCCAGAAAACATCGTGTGTCGGTAACTGAGCCTCGCCGCCCGCATAATGGGAAGAGATAGCAAGAGGTACCCAATGCGCAAAAGCCATCGGGCCGACGTCGGCCGCCGTGCGAGGGGTCAACGGCGCCCAATTTCGGCCCGATGGTCTGTTGCGCATTGGGTAGGAACAGATCATGATTTTCAGGTTTCTGTACAAGCAATGCCCATGTTGTTCCAGGAAGCTGAAGGGCTGACTGGTCAAGTGCTTGTTGTGCGAGTACTAACTTTTTCACTGCCGGCGAAAAAAAAGTCAACATGATGCAACTGCAAGAGACATAGATCCTCGTGAGCCCCAGCGACTGCGGGGGCTCATGAGGATCTATGTCTCTTGCTGAGGCCAGTTTGTATCCATGTTTCTCGGACGGTGTTGGCTGTTGGTCGCTGAGCGAACCACAATTTCAGAAACAAACTGTGACCCTCTCTCACAAAATCAGTCTTAACTCGCAGTTTGGATGTTTTGACATAATATACTTTCTAAAAAAAAACTACAGTGTTTGCTGATTATTTTGATATATGACTGTGTGATGCTGTGCAAAAATTGTAGAAGTTATTAGTGCTTGAAGTTGTTAAAGCATCCGGCGGCCATTTTGAGTAAACAGCCTGCGAAGTTCTGTGTGCAGCTTAATTGGGACCAAGCTCAGACTTTTAAAACCATTTTTAACCTATTTAATGGCATTTTCTTCATGATAAAGATTTTTAATCATACGATACTTTGGTGTATGTAGAATACATTTCTGCCAAAAAAGTGAAAATGACCCAGATTGACCCCCACCACATATTACTGCGTGTAGTGCTGATTGGCTCGCTGCGAGTTAATGTAGGGACAGTGGTAGGGAAGGGGTTAGAGCGAAACAGTCAGTCGAGTCAGTTTGCCCCCAATAACTCCCGCCAATCAAATCGATCACACGGCTAATTAGACTATAATTACACGTCGTTGTCAAACCCATGTGAACAATCTGCTTACAGAGCAGTAACCCAGGCAGGCCCCTCTTATGTTCGCTCTAAACACGAAAGAGGCTTTTCTGTCAGTGTGCCCCAGTGACCAGCCGCATCATCTACACGATTAAATTAAGAAGAGTCCGCCATGAGCATGTTTTCCTAAAGGCTTCCTCACACGGAGAAACGAAACGAAACATTTCGTCGAAATGTCCGCATTTCAGACATTTCTCCAACATTTCACCGTTTCACGAAATGCGAAACGACACATTTCACGAAATAGAACCTGTCTCTATTCGCGAAACATTTCGCCGAAACATTTCTACCCGTCGCCCAATCAGCGTCGTCCGCTCGATCACACCCCAATCTGACGTCATTCAAGCCCACACACTGAAGATAGTAACGGTAAAGCGATGCCGTGGAGTCAGGTCTATTATGGCTAGAATTGCGTGATGTGACGCACAATTCTGTAAGATTTAAGCGGAGAAATCATTTTCGAAATGGAATCTATCAAGTATCATCACTAAAAAACCACCAAAATATGATTTTAGGTCAGTTTTCTGAACCCCACTTTCATCGGCTGCTCTGCGAAGCCGCCTACAAGATGGCGGCTATCGCTTCGAGACGGCGGCATCCTCGATTCACTTGAACCAGCCCTGTTTACGCATTCAAAAGCGTTTACGTTTATTCGATATGGTCTGCAATTCACTTTAATTGTGTAAGTGAAGGCACATTGTCTTATATGTTTAGTTTTTAACCGTCAGTAGTCAGAAATATGACCCGATGCCCACCGATACAAACCAGAGCATGTGTCAGTGAAGAGTTACTTCCCCTGTACCAATCGAAATGAATTTTCACCGCGTTTCTGCGTGTGCGGAGAAGGCATTTCGATGCAATGAAAATGTTTCGTTTCTTGTGCATTTCGTTTCTCCGTGTAGGGAAGCCTTAACTATTACCGGTAACCGTATGAATAATGTAGGTGACACTGACGTATTTACGGTGGGACGTCACGTGAAACACGTCACACAGTCCACACGGCAAAGAGTGCGACACTTGTGCTATATCCATAACATTCATTCACGGATTAATACTTTGTGTGACATTAAAAGATATAATTACAGATGTATAGCAGCTAATAAAATCATTTAACCCTTTGGCTGTCGGCAGAGCTTGTTGACGAGGTGATTCCTGTAGGAAGCGGTAGAGTTAGGGTCGTGTAGGAATCACCTCGACAGCAAACGCTACCAACAGCCAAAGGATCCCTACCGTCTCATTATTCTTTAAAAGAAAGAAAGTTCAGCAAACGTTACAGGACAGTGACATTTAAGGGTAGGTACAAGTAAGCCATTGACTGACAATACCGCGATGGCACTTGGTTTTTTTTTTTTTTTTTTTTTTTTTTTTTTTTCTTGACGTTGGGAGCATTATTAGTTTCCGGCATTGATTGTTTCGTTAAAAAAACTGGGTTCTCTCATTTGTGCATGACATTCTGACAGTTGCAAGTAGGGCCCGCGAATTTATGGAAGCTTGTTATCGATTTAATGTCAAGGCTCTTTTCCGGGTGCGCAAAGAATCAACCGGCCGAAGTCGGCAGCTTCTGGTCCAATGACCTTGTGCTTACGGGGTCTAGATTTGTTTTTCAGTCCAAGCTGATTCAATGCAGAGAAAATTTATAAGATGGGCCTCCGTTCCTCCACTGCCTGAAAACATGAACATGCCCCAATTACAAGAGAAAGATCCTCATGAGTCCCCGCAATGTGTGTGTGTGTGTGATGGTGTGTGTGTTTCTCTCTCTGTGTGTGTGTGTGTGTGTGTGTGTGTGTGTGTGTGTGTGTGTGTGTGTGTGTGTGTGTGTGTGTGTGTGTGCGTTGGGGTGGGTGGGGGAGGCTCATGACACCACTGTTGTTTCCATGTTTTCTCTGGCGGCTGCGGCGCTTTGGTGTTGGTGTTGGTGTTGGTGTTGGTGTTTAACTGAGAAAGATTTTAGAAACAAACTCCTCGACCTCTTGCAGTGAAGGGCTTAACCCCTTGTCTGTTAGAACACAACGAACAGTAACCGGATACAGCCATAGATCATCAAGAGCCCCCGCAGGATGCTTGTCAAAGCTCAAATAACCATATACTGCTCATTTCATATCCGACACCGATCTTAACCAGCCGGCTCGCCTGTAAAACTGCCCGCTGAGCCCTGCACCAAGTCGCCAGACACAAATCGACATTGGTGACTCACGGGCAGTGCCCAATGCGCTTGCCACGCGCGTCAGGCACTACCCGTGAGTCATCAAGGTTGATTTATCAACCAGCGCTTTAATACGCTAAACTCATTACTGAGATAACCCATCGCCCACTGGAGATACAATTCGTACGGAGATCAAAGACGAAGTGCATGACTCTCTAAAGCTTTTTTCGTTTGATGCATGTTTCGTTAAAACATTCACGCACCCTGATTATACTTTAACCTCTTCTCTGCCGGGATGTATTGAAGCAGAGCCCAACCAGCAAGAGGCATAGATCCTCATGAGCCCCCGCAGTTGCGGGGGCTCATGAGGATCTATGCCTCTTGCTGACACTACTTTGTGCGCCTGCTTCTCGGGTGTTTCAAATTCTTCGGCGCTGAAGTAACGAATGATTGCGTTTTTGTACTTTGTCGGTACCTTACTTAGTTAATTTCAATTAGTTAGATTATCTAGATGTAAATCGCTCTGAATCTTTCTTTGTGGGGATATTGCGATATAGAAGAGTTATATTATTATTATTATTATTATTATTATTATTATTATTATTATTATTATTATTATTATTATTATTATTTTGTTGTTATTATTATTATTGTTATTATTATTATTATTATTATTATTATTATTATTATTATTATTATTATTATTATTATTATTATATTTGATAAACACAATGCGCGTCTAGTAGCGGTGAACGGTTTAAAAGAATATGCACTGTACGCTGATTATATTATTAGGATTCCAATTACACCACTAAACGATCCAACCAATCGACTGACGATACGCCTCTTACGTGATGACCATTATTTGCAGGCATACTTACTGTTAAGATTTGACGCCTAGCAACCTGCTAAGGCCATCTCATGATTGGAACGGTAACAGGCTGGCCATGGAGAAGAAAAGAAGGGTCTTACAAAGAGTACGGTGTCAAATGGACTGCAAACGTGCCATCTTAACCCAACTAGCTCCGACGCGCTACAACAGGAGTTGGATCGACCTTGATAATTCAAGGGTAGTGCCAGATCAGCTTGGCGCCATCAGGCGCCAAAGCCGCTGATCTGGCACAAACCTTGAGTTTTCATGGTCGATTCATCTCCAACTACAGGTACACAGACGTTTGTTGACGCCTCCAAACTTTGGCAAATTTGGCCGTGGAGTCAAACGGGTTACAGTAAATTGAGAACTAGCTGTCCAATCGTATCAGGAGACCCTGCAGGATTTTATGCATGTGTATGTGTGCCTCACGAAAATATGCGCAAGTTTAGATAGCCGCACACAAGAATGGCTAAAATGCCTCCTGCATGAAATATATGACAATGCTGACAAAGATTCGTCACCATTGACACTCTCAGACTGAAGGAAGTCACCCGCGCTTACGTCAAGAACTGAGAACTGAAAGGGTGCACCGATCACCAAAGAGTCGATCCACCTCGCCAGCTTTATGATTTTCAACCCAACGCCAGCGACGGAATCCTCATAACTGTCAGAGTTGAGCTGTTCATCTGTCCATACTGTCAGTTCCGGCAGCTGGCGTATCTTACCAATAGCCAGGAAAACTCCTTATCGCTCAAGCCAAGCCAGTACCCAGTCCACCCACGTCTTTTGATGGGACTTCGCTCTATTGGAGACTCCGGCGTTTTGGGTCTAAAAGTGAAGTCCGGTGATTTTGTACGTCTAGAGATGTGAAGGTGAAATAGGACATGTATGTGGTGGTCTGTGATTGTCAATCTTACGGCTATTAGCCGCAAGATCCACAACCACATACTAGCGCACTCGTGAATAATTAAGTAATTAAGTGAACACGGATGATGCGTTGCAGGAGGGTGGGGGGGGGGGGGGGGAGGGGGGAGATTGGCATTTAAAATTTTTCAACCTCCTCAAAGAAAGGCCCATCGTGAAACGTGAAAGCCCAAATAAGATCTTCGTGATCCTTGAAAACGTCCTGGTTATTTCGTGAAACGTGAAAAGTCTGTTGCTACCCCTTTTATCCTGTTAACTGTACTCAAAAATTTCCACCCACCCCCCCCCCCCCCCCCCACCCCCCACCCACCCCCCACCCACCCCCGGCCAGCAGACGATTGTTTTTTAAAATCCCTCTTCCTGCACATGAACATCCACCTAGTACGGGGGCCTACCCCCAACCCCCACCCCCACCCGCGGCCTTCCCCCCACTCACCCACCCCCACCTCGGTTGCGGATTTCTGTTTGTGAAAAACAGTCTTTATTGTGTGTTTTTTTTTCGACGTGAAACGTGAATGGCGTGCAGGTAGGGGTGGGGGTTGGGGGTGGGGGTGGGTGGGTGGAATTCCTAATTTGTGAATCGCAAAATAAATCGTGAATACGTAAGTGTACCCCTCCCCCCTCCCCCCTTCCCCTCCCCCCTCTCCCTCATACAACCACAGTCACCCCCCCCCCCCTCACCCCTCCCCAAGCACGAGCGGTTTTCACAAGCTTCTGCGTGTCCTTTACCGTCATAAGTCTCACTGCCTATTGCAGATGGAAGGAATTTGATGAGGGACTGTCAACATCTACTTTGACCTCATTCAGCCCTGACGCACTACAGCAGGAGATGGATCGACCATGGTAATTCAAGGGTAGTGCCAGATTAGCTGGGCGCCTGTCGGCGCCAAGCTAATCTGGCACTGCCCTTGAATGATCATGGTCGATCCATCTCCTGCAACTGGTGCATAGTCGTTAGATGACGCCTCCAAAATTTGGGAAATACGGCCGTCGGGCTGAATGGGTTAATCAAAGTCCGTGTCCTCGGAACCCTGCAGGGTATCTGAAGAATCAATGACAAAAACAGTCATCCTCCCTACCCCTCTGCCCTCTTCTTCCCCCCCCCCTCCCCCCCCCCCCCAAAAAAAAAAAAAAAAAAAAAAAAAAAAGAAGAAGAAGAAGAAGCGGTCATACTTTATTACTTCATCATAGCCCATGTATATGCTGACGCCGTCTACAGAGGGCACTCAGATTAACTGACACGCGAGGCATCACCATACGAATTCAATAAAACTCACAACTTTTGCACACAACCTTTCTTCTTTCAAGAGGCACAGATCCTCATGAGCCCCGCGAACGCGGGGGCTTATGAGGATATGTGCCTATTGTTATGTGTTAGTTTAGATCTGTGTTCCACAAGGGGCAAAGGTCACGGTGATTTATTCTGAGGCGCTTTTTAGAATCATTCGGCATCAGTATTCTGACAAGCGGGAAGGGCGAAGGAAAACAAAAACCAAAAAAACTTATATAGACTCCAGTGTCATCTAAAGTTCGAGTTACGAGCACACCGGAAGACATGCCAGTCAGCAGTTGGGGCCGACGTACGTCTTCCCGAGAACTTTTTGCTCCCTTGGTTTACCGGTAGCTCTCTGTGACCGCAGTACAGATGCTCCTCGGCGTCTTGTAACGGACGCGCAGCGACTTTCTTGAAATGATACGAACTTTGGTCAATAACTATTACATTGTTTTGCTAATGACATCACGGCTAATGACACCACGGCTAATGACATCACGGCTTATGACATCATGGCTAATGACATCACGGCTTATGACATCACGGCTAATGACATCACGGCAAATGACACCACGCCTTATGACATCACGGCCAATGACATCACGGCTTATGACATCACGGCTAATGACATCACGGCTAATGACATCACGGCTAATGACATCATGGCTAATGACATCACGGCTAATGACATCATGGCTAATGACATCACGGCTAATGACATCACGACTTATGACATCACGGCCAATGACATCACGGCTAATGACATCATGGCTAATGACATCACGGCTAATGACCTCACGGCTTATGACATCACGGCTACTTGTAATATTAGTAATGACCATTTATATCGCCTGCTACTTAATCACCCATTGTTTACATCGTGATGCCATTTTATGTCTGGCCACACGGCAGCATTGGCTACAGAGGGCTAGTAGAACCGATGTATTCTCGAACTCGAACAACGCGGTGTTGGATTTGTATCATCATATTAAACATAAACTTAGCAGCATTCAAAGCTTTGACACGGACCTTCCTGTTCAGATGCCCAAGCTCGCGTTTCTGACCTCTTGGTTCAGTAATTCTACGCAGAAATGAACACAGCAGTCTGAGGAACGTGGATTCAAAGTGGTGTCAGCAAGAGGCATAGATCCTCATGAGCCCCCGCGAATGCGGGGGCTCATGAGGATCTATGTCTCTTGCAGTTGGCTAGTGGTCAGTTTTCCTCGACAATGAAGGGGTTATGTAGACTCTTCGTGTTATTTGCGATACCGCCGTGAGATGGCCTTGGCTGCCTGCTCGCCGTTAAACCCTAATGACCAACTCTGTCGCGATCAATATACGCGTACTTGTTTGTGGTCCTAGAACTTGGATATTTAATTATGACTAGTTCACTTATTTTTTTATCTGTTTATCCAGACAAGCTCATACAAAAATCCATAGCCCACCTACAGAGTTTTGCTAGAAATTGGGTCACTCTAACGATGTTGTTTCGTGTCCGCTCACATAAAAACTCACAAAGTTCAGATACAGCACAGCGGGGGCGTGATTGACCGTGGTAGTTTAACGGCAGTGACAGATTGCCTTGGCGCCTAACAAGATGCCGAGCTAATATCGCTGGCAATACTCCTGACCTGTCATGAGATCAGCTACCACAGTTACTACAAAAGCCCCAAATTAATCTTTCAAGTTCTTTGAAGACTGCATGCATGCCAAGTTATTTAGGCACCACCCTTGAACTATCATGATCGATCCGTCTCAAAAACGTCAGGCTGCTCTGGCACTACCCTTGAAATATCCTGGTCGGCCCATCTCATGTTGAGATGTGTCAGGGTTGAAAGTATATAATTATGTAGTCGTTTCCCTGAAGCTTGCTGATTGACGGATAGGGCAGACAGAACCCTACAGCGCAGACGCTCCAGACTCCGGACATGCGTTCAGGCTGACTCGCCCAGAGCAATAGGCGCTGATTTTGGTCGTGCAGACACTCAGACAGAAATTCTGGAATCTGCATTGAGGCGGCGCAGTGCCGTCTGTACTCAGGTCTCAAATACAAAAAGGTTGAGATCTAGCACTTGATTGGTCTCGTCTGTCATTTATGTCATTTATGTCGTCTGCTTCGTGTGAGTGTTCTGTTGCATTTAAATAAAACCTGTTCACTGTTGTTATTATTTCCGACACTGATAAGAGGAAGGGTAACCCGCACTACTGTCATGTCTCCCACAGCTTGTAAACAGTTGTGTCAGCACCTCCCAAGGTTGTGAAAGCGTTAAAAAGTTGAACACTTACCCACGTCCATATCTCTGTCGCAGGTTTTGACAACTACCTTAAGGGCACGCGCGATGACGTCAAAGCTGCTGACTCGTGGTACATTGTAGCGCTGTGCGCGTCACCATTATGGTGTCGTGCAATTTGCAGATCTCACATTAAATATAGTCCATCATACTTCTCCGGTGTATTTTTGTGTATATTAAAACATGTCCCATACAAAATGCACAACAATCAGTTCGTGGTCTCACTCAGTCCTTCTACAGAGCTCGAGTCAGACTGAGCATACGAACACGTAAGTCTATTTTCATCAATTCTGAAACACAAACACATCCGCCCTAAACTAGAACAAAATCGAGTCAGCTTAAGTTGAGATGTCCCGTCTGATAAAATAAAAGGGCGGGGACAGAAAGACGTAAGTACACCTGATAACACTTTTAGCACTCTCCGTGTTAACGCCTTAACTTTCGGGGCAAGGGGAACGCGCCCATCTGCAAGAGACATAAACCTTCATGAGCACCCGCAGTCGCACTAACTTACCGCAGTCGCACTAACTTACCGCAGTCGCACTAACTTACCGCAGTCGCACTAACTTACCGCAGTCGTACTAACTTACCGCAGTCGCACTAACTTACCGCAGTCGCACTAACTTACCGCAGTCGCACTAACTTACCGCAGTCGCACTAACTTACCGCAGTCGCACTAACTTACCTCAGTGGCACTAACTTACCGCAGTCGCGTGGGCTCATGAGGGTTTATGTCTCTTGCTGGTCCTGTGTTTTCATGCCTATTTATAGTCCCATTTACGTCTGTGTTTTTCAGGCGAATGTCGTTCAGTGTAGTAGTCTAGATGCTCTTTTCGTGACCACTAGCAGCGAAGGGGGTTCATCGTGGCATTGGCAGCGAAGGAGGTTCATCATGACATTGGCAGCGAAGGGGGTTCATCATGACATTGGTAGCGAAGGGGGTTCATCGTGGCATTGGTAGCGAAGGGGGTTCATCATGACATTGGTAGCGAAGGGGGTTCATCATGACATTGGTAGCGAAGGGGGTTCATCATGACATTGGTAGCGAAGGGGGTTCATCGTGGCATTGGCAGCGAAGGGGGTTCATCATGACATTGGTAGCGAAGGGGGTTCATCATGACATTGGCAGCGAAGGGGGTTCATCGTGGCATTGGCAGCGAAGGGGGTTCATCATGACATTGGCAGCGAAGGGGGTTCATCGTGGCATTGGCAGCGAAGGGGGTTCATCATGACATTGGTAGCGAAGGGGGTTCATCATGACATTGGTAGCGAAGGGGGTTCATCATGACATTGGCAGCGAAGGGGGTTCATCATGACATTGGCAGCGAAGGGGGTTCATCATGACATTGGCAGCGAAGGGGGTTCATCATGACATTGGCAGCGAAGGGGGTTCATCATGACATTGGCAGCGAAGGGGGTTCATCATGACATTGGTAGCGAAGGGGGTTCATCATGACATTGGCAGCGAAGGGGGTTCATCATGACATTGGCAGCGAAGGGGGTTCATCATGACATTGGCAGCGAAGGGGGTTCATCATGACATTGGTAGCGAAGGGGGTTCATCATGACATTGGCAGCGAAGGGGGTTCATCATGACATTGGCAGCGAAGGGGGTTCATCATGACATTGGCAGCGAAGGGGGTTCATCATGACATTGGTAGCGAAGGGGGTTCATCATGACATTGGCAGCGAAGGGGGTTCATCATGACATTGGCAGCGAAGGGGGTTCATCATGACATTGGCAGCGAAGGGGGTTCATCATGACATTGGTAGCGAAGGGGGTTCATCATGACATTGGCAGCGAAGGGGGTTCATCATGACATTGGTAGCGAAGGGGGTTCATCATGACATTGGTAGCGAAGGGGGTTCATCATGACATTGGCAGCGAAGGGGGTTCATCATGACATTGGCCTCTGTGAGAGATGTCCAGTAATATTGCTACCAGCTTTGAGCGATGATCGCCCATCATCATTCCATTGGTTGGTTTGTTGCTTGGTCGGGTGGTTGGTTGGTTGGTTGGTTGGTTTTGTTGTTGCTGCTGTTGTTGTCGTCGTCGTCGTCCCGCCGTCAAACATTGACCCATTGTTCAAACACCCTGCCCGTACATCACACGGCACAGTGTCGCGGTACAAATACAACTCTCCAGCTATCATGGCTGATTCCTCACCTACCGTGGATGTCTTGTGGGTGAAAGTGTCGACACCTCACACATCCTGATGACGGGGCTTTACTGCTTGGGACGGGAGGCATCTGGCAATCCAGGTGTCTCTTTCCATTCCAGGGGCAAGTGAAAGAGATGTAAGGGCCATAATGAGTCAGGTCAAAGGTCACGCTGCAATACATGTACATTCTCCCATAGTCAAAGCTAGTCAAGGGCAGACTAACCCCTTCGCTGTCCGTGATCTCGAATTTCGCGTCTGAAACCGCTACACACTGATCGACCTTCGCATGAAAAACGCAAATGTACTTAGGCTTAGGACTAAAAATCGTCAGAAAGAACATTGGACTAACAAGAGACATAAACCCTCATGAGCCCCAGCGACAGCGGGGGCTCATGAGGGTTTATGTCTCTTGCAGATGGGTAGAGTTCGCCTTGCGCAGGCAGTTAAGGATCGTGATAGTTCAACAGTTGGGCTAATTTGGCTTGTCCGTTCTCTGACAAAGCGTGTCGGCCTTTCAGTCCGAGCGCAGAGATGCTATCTTGACCGAACAGAGCAAAACAGAACTGACACTACATCTCAGACAGGTCATCGGTAGTGTCTGTTTATCGTAGTGCCTGGACCTCAGCAGATCAAGGGTTGTGCCTGAGTAATTTGGCGCCTATACAGACGCCAAGCTGAACAGGCACTGCCCTTAACGTGTTGTCAACAAACGTTTACTGTGACTTGACACTAGAGTTAAATGACGTCTCAAAACGGAACAAACATTTGACTTTGGAAGTAAAACGAACGTAGACAAAGCGGCGATAATCAGATATTAGCATCTTGGCTGTAGTTGACTGACGTCATCACCATCGTTTTCATTGACCCGTGAAAACAGTTTGCTTTTTTGCCCGTCACGCTTGCCTTGTCATGCGACTGAATGACGTACACATTAGTCTGTCATCCAAACACATTCCTTCTGCGAATGAAGATAAGTAGCGACTGATCTCTCTGTTTGTTTGTCTATTTTGACAACTGGTATTTACCCGAAATATTAATAAATTGTGTTGTAACCGTCTTTTCGAAGCGTGTTTCTTTCTCCGTTGGGTACTTCTTTGCATTTTACACGCTTGGCTGTCACCTGTTTGGTTTGGAATGATTATTTGTCATCCAAACACTTAAAACAATGTCAATAGAAGGAAACACTTCAAAGATAGTAGTAGTAGTAGTAGTAGTAGTAGTTGTTGTTGTTGTTGTTGTTGTTGCTTGGTGTACAGGATGTTGACTGTCTAATGTCGTTGTTCGTTTTCAACCATTTAACTCCCAGGTTGCGTTTCGCGAAGTTTGGAGGGTTCACCTAACGACTATGTACCAGTTTCAGGAAATGGATCAACTAAGAGAATTCAAGGGTAGTGCCAGATTAGCTTGGCGTCATCAGGCGCCAAGCTAGTCTGGCACTACCCTTGAATTGTCATGGTATATCCATATCCTGTTGCACTGCGTCGGGGAAGAATGGATTTGGTTAGTTTTTTTTTTTTTTTAATCTTAGGTCTGTTTGATCTTAGGTCTGTTTGATCTTATGATCTTAGGTCTGTTTGATCTTAGGTCTGTTTGTTTGATTGTGCTTTATGATGTCAATCGCGGCTCAATTTTTTCAAAGTAAAACGCAACAGGATGCGACTGATAGTTGATCCAATAAACATCCTGAACCACATATCGCTGTACCGGCCAGTTCAACCGCTCATTGTCAACCAAGATCCGGTGTACTGTGTTGTTGTCCAACAATCTACACTAAAGGAATACTGTTTTAGACGCTTGATAAAGTGAACTGAACTCACAACCAGTGCGCTAAAAGCGACGAGTAAATAGGACGGACCCAAAATGCCCACACACAAAAGTCGGCATATATAGCAATACATCACGCGTGTCCTAATAGACACACGAAAATAGATGTATCAGCATAGATTGATAACTAGGGTCATTCCTCGTCTTGCCCTCCCATCCCTCGCAACCCCCCGCCCCCCATCCTCCGCCCCCTCCCCCCCCACCCCCTCACCCCCCCCCCCACCCCCCCCACCCCAAAAAAAAGGCTGACCCCTGACCTCAACCCTCATACCCCCAGACAGCCCTTCTTGCATGCGAGGAGACCTACAGCGGAAATTCACCTTGTGAGTATTCCTCTGACTACTACTGCCCAGTCTTGGCGCTAGAAGACCATGATAGTCGAAGGGTGGTGGCAGAATAGCTTGGCACCACCCTTCAGCAGGGGTTAAGGGGTCGCTGCCTGACTCAAAAGGTGGAGGCCCCAGGGGACGAGTTGCGTTGGTGGTGCGGGTAGTGGGGAACTCTTACAGCGCCTCCCCCGGGATCACCCTAGTCTAGGGCCTCTTGGCCTTCGTGAGCGCGGATCTAGAGGAGAGAACCTCGAAAATTAATCAACATTGTCCTGCTGCCTTGCAGGCCTGGCCGCTTGGCTGCGGAAAGGCTAAGGGAGGAAAACCCTGACTTCAAAGCCCCCGTGTCTCCGGGGAAGGTTTTTGAGCCAGAGACAAGGACAAGGACAGTCTGATATAAAACCTACGACCTGAGGACCTCGATGCCATCGTCCCAGCTTGCTAGGCCATGGCAGACGAACCAAGGGTTTAAAGGGTGAGGCCAGTACTGCGCACACTGCACTCCACCCAAAAGCTCCACCATGACACAGACCATTCCAAGTCCTGTAGCGACGGGCGAGGGGCGAAACGGCAGGTGAAAGATGTCACCCTTCAGCTATCATCAACGATCAGTATCTGGATGCATCGTGTACGTCTGACTGGGTGTAGAAGTGTAGCTGTGTGAATAAATCAGACGATGCCCATTACTCAGAATCTCCCCAGAGTCGTTCTCGGCGTTGCTCGAAATCCCGTCCGGTTTAACTGCCTTCTCAAATGTTTTCAGGTCTGGTAGGCGGCCGGTGTAAGACGCCAGAATGACCCCGCCAGCACGCCATATAGCCCGGGGTCCCTTTGGCTTGTCAAACTTGACAGTTTGCCGCTCTAAAGAGACCCCGGGTCGATTTTGCAAGTAGGCGTGTACCACGCAAAAACGATCCTTGGTAAATATGGAGTAGAGTCTTTCCTAAACAAAGTGACTGGGGTCCTGGTGTAAGGGTGATTCATAGCGTGGTACACCGGACCCCTTTCTCCCTCTCCCTCCCACCCCCACCTCTCGCCCATTATTCTAACATCTACTCTTCCCCCAAACACCACCCCTCCACCGACGCAATCATCTTCAGTTTGATGTCAAATCTGTGCACTCACATAATAATAATAATAATAATAATAATAATAATAATAATAATGATAATAATACCGGTTATTATATAGGCGCCTTTTCCCAATTCTGCGAATCGGCTGAAAGCGCCGCGAACTGCACCCAACACGCACGGTCACGTGAC
>BTPG01000008.1:74610381-74677881 GCA_036245525.1 Semisulcospira habei
GAATTTTTCTATGCGAAAATCAATCGACTTCTGCCTAAAAAAATAGCACAGCGGGTCGTCTGAACTCGCATTCCCCCACCGCCACCCCTCGCCCACCCCTACCCCCATCCCCCACCACCAACTCGTTTTGGCTTACTTCCTTGTTTACTGGTTGTCTATTTGCTTCCCTGCCTTTACAATTGTTTTTTCGTTCGTTCGTTCTTATGTTCGTTCGTTTCATTTGGTCGATCGAGTGGTTGGTTGTTTGGATGGTTGTTTGGTTAATTTGGTATTTGGTTTGTGCTTTCTTCCTCTGCCTATATTCTTTCTTCTTCTTCAAAATGTTCAACCTGAATGACCTTGACGCGGAACGCCGCTAGCTATAGGCGACCCAACAAGAAGAGTGCAGCCCGAAGTAGCAAGCAATATTTTACTGTCGCCATCTAAAGACAAGGACAAACACTTCACAGTTCCTGCAGCTGTCTTATTGGGGAACCTTTCCCAAACCTTATTAACGCATTCACCCCTGAAACCCACTACAGGATATGGCTCGAATAAAGTAGTTCAAGGGTGGTGCCAGAATAGCTTTGGCGCCTGAAGGCGCCAAGCTATTCTGGCACCACCCTTGAACTATCATGATTAAACTATCATCATAACTGATCTGAACTAGCGCACGCAGGCTAGAGATGACAACTTCAAAATTTGGGGATTTAGACTTTAGAACGCAATATGTTAAACATTTCAGGTCAAAAGCTAACTGCCAAAAATGGATCGACCAAAATATTTATTTTTAAATGCATGATTAGCAAAATAAATGATGTGCATCCTTTCCCGGCTTTTATGTTACACCGGGCAAGGGGAGTAGGGGATGGGGGTGGTGATGGAGGTGGGCTTGAGGGTGGGGTGAGAGTGGGGAGGAATTAGGGTAAGGTTGAAATGGGCGTGGGGGGAGGAGGAGGGGGGGGGGGGGCGTTAGCACGTGTCTCATCATGACAGTGATATTTTTCCTTGGGGCGTAACTAGACTGGCGGGTGCGTTCAAGGTGACAGATCGCATGTTTCTTCTCACGAGAGGCCAGATGGCGCCTTCAGTGGGTCAGGACCATAGGGGGCTGACGAGTGGTGCTTTGACTAAATGCAAATCCGCTGCGCCACCGCGTTCGCGTGGCCACCGCGTAACTAGCTTTTAAATCAGAATACAGGCCACACAGGGCAATTAGGTTACGCCCCCTTTTCACACACTATTCTCTATTAGCTTCTTGCAACACAACGCTATGAACGAAGGACCTTTTTGCCAAAAAAAAAAAAACATCCACGCGGAGCATATCACACTTAGGAGAAACATTTTCAGCAACTCTTAAAAAAAAAAACAATCTGTTAGCGTTTTCCACAACACTCTAATGCACTAAGTACCCCATGACAAAACTGTCGTCTGCAAGCCTGCTTTCAACCGTGCACATGCCCCAATAAGGCTCCCATGAACACAGTAGGTCGACTAAAACTACCCAGATTTTGTTCTTTTCCACACCATCTGTCATGCCTTTTGTTGCTCAAAACGCCAAAAAGGGCATTTTAAAAAAGTTTTACACCCTAAAACAATTGAAAAAAGGGAGTACATTTTTTGGAACTATTTCTTGCGGAAAAGTTCCTACATGCACCGGAAGCAATTGCCCCGGGTGGCCACAAGGGAGGAAACAAACCACACATGCGCGAAATTGGTGGCCGGAAGTATCCCGAACCTCTTTCTCAACATCTAGAGTAGAACGTTAAACTCTTTAGTAGAGTGCCGTGAAAGAGACCACTCTCCACTGTAGTGCATCCATTGTTTTCTGCCGTGTTTACTCTAAAGTCGAAGCGAATTACTCAAAAAGATATTGACAACTGAGCAGTGTTTAAACCAGACTTCATTAAAGTAGACCTTTTCGGGTGGAGGAAATACGTACCTAAAGCGATTGCTGGGTAGGTCACAAGTTCATGTTCACAGTAAAATGCACTCTTGTATTAATTTCATTCGATATACTAATTTACATAAACAAATGAAAAATGAGCATGAGGCGTATTTCCGGCCACATCTAAAACCCAACAAATCGATATCTGCTAAAATGATAAGATTTGTGGCAAAATATCTAATGAGTTTGTGCAGTTCGAGGTTTTAGGCGGATGGTTGCTTTGAGGGTTGAAAACTGCTCTGGAATCACATTGCTTCGCCGCTTCACGTGCGTTTAGTTTCCTCCCTTGTATTCTGAATTGAGCTAGTTACGCGGTGGCCGCGCGCACGCGGTGGCGCAGCGGATTTGCATTTAGTCAAAACACCACTCGTCAGGCCCCGAAGGTCAGGACAGCCTCACCAACACTCTTTAGCTAATGGATGGATGGGTGGGTGGTTGGGTAGGTGGACGGACGGACAGACGGACAGACGGGTGGAGGGAGTGAGGAATCAAGAGGGAAGGATCAGGGAGGGAGGGAGAGACAGAGAGTGAAGATGGGGGTGGGGGTGGGGGGGGGGGGGGGTAGGAGAGATGACTTTAAAGACTTTGAAGAAAACAAACAAAATCATAATAAAGCAACTTTTTTTTTTTCATTTGTATATCCTAATTCTAGTCGTAAAGAGTCAACATCGACTGTCATCCCACGCATGCGCTCCATAGCGGATAGAGCCAAAAACCACAACTCCATCAGAATGTCTCCCATTCGACGCCATTATTGGATCACGTTTACCGTCGCTCTGAAGCGGAGAAATGATCTCTCTCGTAAATAGTGCACCATTTAGGGTCACTTAGTAAGCCCTGGATCGGAAGAATTGCATTTCAGATCAGATGTACCCCGCGAAGTAATCAGTCAGTGTCTGAGCAAGCGCCTTCCATCTGCATGAAACATAAATTGTCATGAGCCAGTGCAGCTCCTTTGTACTTCCTCGTATTGAGGAAGCCATCCGTATTTGAATCAATAAAATGTGACAGTGAATCGTTTTGCAGCAGCCATTCCTCACACCTCTTGACCTTAATTAAATCTCACAGACATTGTCTGGAGGAGTTGTCTTTTTTTTTTTTTCTTTCTTGTCGTCGAATGCTCACAGTGCATGACAGCATGGTTTGAATGGAGCAGTATATGGTCGCTCTAAAACGATTCACCTTAGATCACCATAGCCGTCGTTATCCCGTGCGACAGATCGACCGAAGAATGATCCGTCCACCTCTAATGCCGAAATGAGTTCCAAGTGTTGGAGATTATTAAGGTCAGAGGACAGAACAAGACAGGGCACGACCATGATAGTTCAAGGGTGGTTGCCGGGATAGCTTGGCGCCTATAGGCGCCAAGCAATTCCGGCACCACCCTTGAACTATCATGCTCGCTCCATGTCTCCCGTGTGTCAGTGCTGAGTGGGCTAATTATAGAAGCCTTGTCCACCGCCGATGAGATCTGTCTTTTTTGCTTGCACTGTTGAACGGATGACGCACTGATTTAGCAGAAACTAGATCGGTTTGCTTACCCTGTGGTGGTCGGTAGTGCCTCTTGTCGACGCGATTCCTACAGGAATCGCCTCGACAAAAAGTGCTACGGACATCCGAAAGCTAATCGAAGATCACGACCTATTAGACAAGGTCATATTTTGCTAGACCCGCTCGCCAATTACTCCTGTAGAACAGGTTTCTAATATTAGACCTCTCTGGCCGGACTGCCTTTACTGCGACAGTAATTGCTGCGGCCTCGGAGAACATGTGTCCCGGTCCAGACTCACTGACGTGTACTTTATAAAAGGAGTTTGACCTCCGGCCATTTCGGAATACAATCATTTCAACGAGACAGAAATTGCACATCAAGCAATGGTATAGATCTTCACGTAAAATTAAATGAACAAAAATAAGTAATGTATAGCGTATGTAAAATTAAATAATAATAATAATAATAATAATAATAATAATAATAATAATAATAATAATAATAATAATAATAATAATAATAATAATAATAATAATAATAATAATAATAATAATAATAATAATAATAAATAAATAAAAAAAAATACGAACTAAGACAAGAACAGGTACAATAAACATGCAAACACAAAAGAAAAAGAAAAAAAGCCAGCAACAAACAGCAGGAAGAATCACCAGCACACAAAGCAAAGAAAAATGAAAAATAAGCTGCGCTAACCAGAAAAAAAGTGACAGTTATCAACATCTGCGTAACAGCTGCTATGTAACAGAGAGAATATTATGAAGAAAACAAATAATGGTCTAAGAAAATTGCCAAATACTGTATTGTGTATGCCTGTTATGCCTATGTCTTGTATTGTGTATGCCTGTTATGCCTATGTCTTGTATTGTGTATGCCTGTTATGCCTATGTCTTGTATTGTGTATGCCTATGTCTTGTATTGTGTATGCCTGTTATGCCTATGTCCTGTGTTCTGTATGCCTGTTATGCCTATGTCTTGTGTTCTGTATGCCTGTTATGCCTACGTCTTGTATTGTGTATGCCTGTTATGCCTATGTCCTGTGTTCTGTATGACTGTTGTGCCTATGTCTTGTGTTCTGTATGCCTGTTATGCCTATTTCTTGTATTGTGTATGCCTGTTATGCCTATGTCTTGTATTGTGTATGCCTGTTATGCCTATGTCCTGTGTTCTGTATGACTGTTGTGCCTATGTCTTGTGTTCTGTATGCCTGTTATGCCTACGTCTTGTATTGTGTATGCCTGTTATGCCTACGTCTTGTATTGTGTATGCCTGTTATGCCTATGTCCTGTGTTCTGTATACCTGTTATGCCTATGTCTTGTGTTCTGTATGCCTGTTATGCCTACGTCTTGTATTGTGTATGCCTGTTATGCCTATGTCTTGTATTGTGTATGCCTGTTATGCCTATGTCCTGTGTTCTGTATGACTGTTGTGCCTATGTCTTGTGTTCTGTATGCCTGTTATGCCTATTTCTTGTATTGTGTATGCCTGTTATGCCTATGTCTTGTATTCTGTATGCCTGTTATGCCTATGTCTTGTATTGTGTATGCCTGTTATGCCTATGTCTTGTGTTCTGTATGCCTGTTATGCCTACGTCTTGTATTGTGTATGCCTGTTATGCTTACGTCTTGTATTGTGTATGCCTGTTATGCCTATGTCCTGCATTCTGTAACCTGTTATGCCTATGTCTTGTGTTCTGTATGCCTGTTATGCCTACGTCTTGTATTGTGTATGCCTGTTATGCTTACGTCTTGTATTGTGTATGCCTGTTATGCCTATGTCTTGTGTTCTGTATGCCTGTTATGCCTATGTCTTTGGCGGTTGGATCATGTTTACTATTTAACTAATTCAGCCCCGACAAACAGCAACACAATATGGCTCGACCATGAAAGTTCAGGGGTGTTGCCAGAATAGCTTGTCGCCTATAGGCGCCAAGCTATTCTGGCACCACCCTTGAACTTTTATGGCCGACCTGTATCCTGAACTGAAATGCCTCAGAAGACAACTCCAAAATGTGGGTATTTGTTACCTGGGATAGAATGAGTTAACGTCAGCGAAAGGGTTAAGTGACATATTTGGCGCGAAATCCAGTTTGGACACGGTTACTTCCTTTTGATTTGTTTCCCCACTTTCTGACGAAGTCTCAATTCTGTATCTCTATGGGACATGCACAGCGCCGCCTTCCAGAAAAGCCTTGCATCACATATCACATATTCTGACTAAAGTGTGCACATTTCTTCCGTTTTTCTCAGACAAAAATAATAGTAAGGTGCATGAAAACACCACCACAGGCGTGGGATGATCGCGTTGACATCACAACACGGGCAGCAGAAAATAGCACAAAAGTAGGTCACGTCAAGACATCATCGCATCCAGCCGGGCCACGTCCCCCCAGTTTGGCAGTGGTTAGCTATGAGACCTTGGTGTGCGTGACACGCCCACTTAAAGCACACGCAGATCTCATAGCAAGTGTCTGTCAAATTGTCGGATGAGGCCGGCCTGCATAGACGTGTCGTACCTTTGTGCTATTTCCTGCTACCCGTGTTACAGATTCCTTACGCATCAAATATCCCAAGACTGTAAACGCCGTCGTCATGCTTCAATCTCAGACATGGGGCCAGCTGCAAGATGTGATCGGCGACGGGGAAAAAAAAAAATGTTTTGCTCCTGGCGGCAAGGCGCTTCGCTACATAGAAGAGCACCTTGCTTAGGTACCGGTCTCAGGCCACTTTACAAATTTCAAATACAAGCGATCAAAAATCTCTGTAACTTCAGTAGCTGACTGGCCCTTCGTTTGTCTTGTACTGTGTTTGTCTTAAATGGCGTAAATCCGTGTCTGTTTCGTGAGTGTGTGTGTTGGGTTTCAGGCGCGGCGCTTTGTGTCGATTTCCCCAAAATTGAGAAAAAGCGCCTATATAATAACAGTATTATTATTATTATTATTATTATTATTAGTTCATCAATCCCTGAGGACGAAATTGTCAGCTTTTGGGAGATATCCTGGCGGCAAGGCGCTCCGCTACATAGAAGAGCACCTTGCTTAGTTCATTAATCCCTGAGGACTGGGTCCGCTGTGTCTTTGAGCCTGCGCTGTAAATCTGTCTGAAAGGCAGCTTTCACATCATCACGCTGAAGGCTGGCAACATCAAGCTTTTTCTTGGGGGGCCCCCATTTCTTGGATTTTGGCTTGAAGTGGAGCCTGAGTTTGCAGCGGACAAGGCGGTGGTCAGTGTGGCACTCTGCGCTGGGCATCACTCTGGTGAGGAGGACGTCACTGCGGTCCCTCTGACGCACTAGGACATAGTCGATAAGGTGCCAGTGTTTGGAGCGAGGATGCATCCAGGTGGTCTTTCGACTGTCCTTTTGCTGAAAAGTAGTGTTGGTAATGACCAGTTGCTGCTCCGCACAGAACTCCAACAGTAGGCGGCCATTGTCATTGCAGTTCCCCACGCCATGCTTGCCGAGGACTCCTTTCCAGGCTTCAGAGTCCTGGCCCACTCTGGCGTTGAAGTCGCCAAGGATGATGACTTTGTCGTCTGCTGGGGTACTCTGTAGGAGGCTGCGCAGGTCAGTGTAAAACTTGTCCTTTTCAGCAGGCTCTGCCAGGAGGGTTGGGGAGTACACACTGAGAAGGGTGACGTGTTGCTGGTGTCTCAGTGGGAGGCGCATGGACATGATGCGATCTGAGTGGCCCGTTGGTAGGTTTTCCAGCTTAGTCGCAATGGATGTCTTGACCATGAAACCCACGCCTGAGAGCCGTCTTTCTGATGCAGGCCTGCCTGACCAGTAGAGGGTGTACCCAGCACCAAGTTCTTGGAGGCTGCCTTCGTCCGGAAGGCGTACTTCGCTGAGCGCGGCGATGTCGATGTTTAACCTCCGCAATTCATGGGCAATGAGGGCGGAGCGACGTTCAGGGCGTCCGCTGTCTGCTTTGTCGAGCATGGTTCGGACGTTCCAGCATGCTACATTGAGTCCGGTCGTGGTCGTCATGAGAGTGGATCCGTTATTCTTTCTTGTTTTTTGACCGCAGGAGAAGATGCCCGTTGACCGCGGCTAGCCAACTGGGGTTGCGAGGGGACGAGCTTTGGTTAGGCCACCTTTTCTAGGCCCCTCTCCGTGTGGAGCAAGCAGTGCTGTCCCTAGAGAAGGCTGCTTGGTCGTTCAGGGTGTGCCGAGTGATGTTGTCATCCCCAGGTCAACATCAGGCGACCAATATCCTGAACCGCCTGCATGCAGGTTTGAGACTGCGGCTTCCAGTGACATCTTTCACCTGCCGTTTCGCCCCTCGCCCATCGCTACAGGACTTGGAATGGTCAGTGTCATGGTCCGTGGACGTTTCCTAAAGCCTGCGCAGTGGAGCTTTTTGGTGGAGTGCAGTGTGCGCAGTACTGGCCCCACCCTTTAAACCCTTGGTTCATCTGCCATGGCCTAGCAAGCTGGGACGATGGCATCGAGGTCCTCGGGTCGTAGGTTTTATATCAGACTGTCCTTGTCCTAGTCTCTGGCTCAAAAGCCTTCCCCGGAGACACGGGGGCTTTGATGTCAGGGGTTTCCTCCCTTAGCCTTTCCGCAGCCAAGCGGCCAGGCCTGCAAGGCAGCAGGCGACTCGTGGAGGGCGGGGTCGTCTATGTCCCGTGCAGATGTGAACATCTGCCCACTGCCCTCTACAGCGCAGGCTCAAAGACACAGCGGACCCAGTAGACTCCTCCCCTGAAACACTTTGGGAACAACTAAAAACTGCTATTGCAAAATCCTCTGCAGAAGTCTTGGGTTTCGCCAGAAAGAAGAACAAAGACTGGTTTGACGAAAACGATGTAGAGATCCAGGAACACCTAGCAAAAAAAAAGAGCCGCCCATCAGGCTCACCTAGCCCAGCCTTCCTGCCCTGTGAAGAAGTCTGCCTTCCGCCTCGTCTGCAGCAGTCTCCAGCGCAAGCTCAGAGATCTCCAGAATGAGTGGTGGACCAGACTTGCACAGAGGACCCAGCTTTGCGCTGACAATGGTGACTACAGGGGTTTCTACGAAGCACTGAAAGCAGTGTATGGCCCCAGGCACCTGGTACAAAGTTCCCTGCGAAGCGCGAACGGCCAGGCACTCCTCACAGATAATACCTCCATCTTGAACCGCTGGTCGGAATACTTTCAGAGCCTCTTCAGCGCTGAGCGCACTGTTCAAGAAGCAGTCGTCCTACAAATCCCACACCTCCCAGTAAAGGTTGAATTGGACGAACCGCCCACCGCTGAAGAGACCCTCAAAGCCATCCATCAGCTCAAGAGTGGCAAAGCAGCAGGCATTGATGGAATACCGCCAGAGATCTGGAAACATGGAGGCACAGCACTGCACAACAAGCTCCATGACCTCTTTCTCTGCTGCTGGGAGGAAGGAACACTACCAAAAGATCTCCGTGATGCAGTCGTTATCACCCTGTACAAGAACAAAGGCGAGAAGTCTGACTGTTCCAACTACCGGGGAATTACCCTGCTGTCCATTGCTGGGAAAATCCTTGCAAGGCTGCTCCTGAATCGGCTGGTACCTGCCATCGCTGAAGACCAACTCCCAGAGGGCCAGTGTGGCTTCAGAGCAAACAGGAGCACCACCGATATGGTCTTCGTGCTGAGACAGCTACAGGAGAAGTGCCGCGAGCAGAACAAAGGGCTGTACGTAACGTTTGTCGACCTAACAAAAGCGTTCGACACTGTGAGCAGGCAAGGCATGTGGCAGATCCTGGAGCGACTTGGCTGTCCCCCAAAGTTCCTCAACATGATTGTCCAGCTACACGAGGACCAGCAAGGCCAGGTCAGACTCAACAATGACCTCTCAGAACCATTCCCTATTCTCAACGGTGTAAAGCAGGGCTGCGTGCTGGCACCGACCCTCTTCACCATCTTTTTTAGCATGATGTTGAAGCAGGCCACAGTGGACCTCGATGATGACGATGCAGTGTACATCAGGTATCGTCTCGATGGCAGCCTGTTTAACCTCAGACGACTGCAGGCCCACACGAAAACCCTAGACCAACTGATTCGCGAGCTGCTTTTTGCTGATGATGCTGCCCTCGTTGCACACACAGAGAGAGCCCTGCAGCGCATCACGTCTTGCTTCGCAGATGCTGCCCAGCTCTTTGGACTCGAGGTCAGTCTTAAAAAGACAGAGGTCCTTCATCAGCCGGCACCCAAGACAGTGTACCGCCCTCCTCACATCACCATCGGCGAGTCTGAACTAAAGTCAGTGCACCAGTTTACTTACCTTGGCTGCATTATCACGTCGGACGCCAAGCTGGACAAGGAGCTTGACAGCAGGCTGGCAAAAGCGAACAGCGCTTTCGGGCGACTTTTCAAGCGGGTGTGGCACAATCAGCAGCTGAAAACAGGCACCAAGATCAGCGTGTACAGAGCTGTGGTCCTCACCACCCTGCTGTATGGTTCCGAGTCCTGGGCCCTCTACCGCAGCCAACTACGACTCCTCGAACGCTTCCACCAGCGCTGCCTGCGTACCATCCTGGGCATTCACTGGAGTGACTATGTCACCAACGTCGAGGTCCTTGAACGGGCTGAAACTGTGAGCATCGAGGCTTTGCTGCTGCGGACACAGCTCCGCTGGGCGGGGCATGTCTCCAGGATGGAGGATCATCGCCTACCAAAGATCACCCTGTTCGGCGAGCTTGCTACTGGACACCGTGACAGAGGGGCACCAAAGAAGAGATACAAAGACTGTCTCAAGAAGTCACTTAGTGCCTGCCAAATCGACCACCACCAGTGGTCTTCGCTTGCTGCGGACCGTGACACCTGGCGCTCCACCATTTACAAGGCAGCTGTCTCCTTTGAGGACTCTCACAGAGCTAGCCTTAAGGACAAGCGGCTCAGGAGAAAAAACAGAGATGCCGCAGCTCAGAACCCTGGCCATACCTTCCCCTGCAGCCACTGCGGTCGAACCTGCCTGTCTCGGATTGGCCTCCGCAGCCACGAACAAGCCTGCAGACGTCGTGGGCAACTCCTATAAAATCTTCGTTCGCGAAGTCAAGCCAAGAGAGAGGACGAAATTGTCAGCTTTTTGGAGATATCCTCATAGATCTACGTCACAATTCTGTGACGTAGATCTACGTCACGCTGCTGTGTCTATGATGCAAGTGCCGTGTTTTTATATTACGGTGTGTCCTATGTGATTTGTGTTACTGTGAAATCGTTTTTATTGCTTTTATGTTTAGACCACATCAGTTACTAAGGCATACGGGTGTGTGTGTGCAGTGTGTGTGTGTGTGTGTGTGTGTGTGTGTGTGTGTGTGTGTGTGTGTGTGTGTGCGCGCGCGCACGTGAGTAGCTTAATTATATTTTGATGTGTTTAATGTTCTTCTTTTTAAGTTGCGCAGCACCGCAACGATTTCCTAATGTATTATTACATATGGCAATAAAGTTCCATCATCATCATCATCATCATCATCATTATTCTAGAGACAGATCGAGTATCGTAGTTCAAGCGTGGTGTCAGAATAGCTTGGCGCCTGCAGGCGCCAAGCTATTCTGACACCACCCTTGAACTATGATGGTCGATCTGCATTTTGTTTCGGCTTGTCGTGGCTTAATGGGTCAGCGGCTGGCGTAGACCTAAGCGCGCTCACGCAAATGTCCGCAGGAAGTCGGGTCACTAGACATCTAGACATGGTGCCGCACGACTACGGTCAGTCAATGCGTACATCGTTGATAATAATAAAAACCTGATGCGTACGCATTCATGATTCCTACGGAAGTGCATTCACTGGCCCGTGAAATGAGTGCAGTCATGCGTGGGGGAGGCGGGAGGGGGGGGGGGCGATGACGTCGCGTGATTGGCCAAATAAAAAGGAAGGAAAACTCGATGGGGTCGTTTAGACAGGACGCTCTCGTCAAGGGAGGTTAATCTTCAGTCATTGAAAGTCTACAATGAGTAACTTGTCCTTGCCGCTCTTTGAGCAGCGACAAGGGCAAGTCACTCGTGTAGGCAGGGGCACGTAAATCGATGGGTATTGTTTCAGAAGGATACTCTCTGCAGGGGAATTAATTGTTCTGAGTTTAACCGCAAGATCCACGCACACAAAAATGGCCGCTGCCGCACTCTGCGAATACAGTTTATCTCATTGCGTCCGAGGTACGAAATACCCACATTTTGGAGATATCCTCTGAGGACTGCATTACAATTTTGGAGACAGATCGACCATGATAGTTCAAGGGTGGTGGCAGAATAGCTTGGTGCCAAGCTATTCTGCCACCGCCATTGAACTATCAAGGTCGAGCCATATCTTGCTGTGGGATGTACGCGGAAAGAATGAGTAAAAATTATAGCTTTACTTTACTCGTTGTTTTACCCCCAAAAATGTTCTTTTGGCCCAACGATCTAATTTACAAATTGACAGACCAGCAAACAGCCAATCATTTAAAACACAGGAAATTCAAATTATAGCCGTTCACAAAGAAGGGGAAACAACTTACCTTGTTTAACAGGGTGCGTGAACTTGCGGTGCTCGTCCCCGAGCTTCATTATGATTCACTCTCTGTGTCTGGATTCAACAGCTTTAAGAGGTCAGTTCAGTGCTAATTGCTTTTAGCACACCAGCAATGTTTTCCCCGGGTGATCTCAAAGTCCGGTCAACACTCCAAAAGGCCACACAGCGCTCGACGAGAACAGTTCAATTAATTCAGCACTTGAAGAGGTCATCCACGACTATGTCAGTTTTTCACTGGGTCAGGCTCAGAAAACACTGGGTGCGGTCGATTCGGCCCAATGGCGTGAAGTCAGCAATGGGTGACGGGTGGACTCATTCAGCGCTGGGTGTCTCTTGGACACACGAGACCAACTGACGCTCTGTGAACAGGAAGATTTTCACTGTGATATATTGATGAGCAAAAAAAAATGTAATATCTTCGAAATCGTCTGAAACACGTAAGCCATTGCCTTCCGCTGATCGTACACTGTAGTCTGAAATCTGTGTCAAATCCACGATGAAGAGCTCCAGCATTACCGTCAACAACGGTTTCATCAAGAAGCATAGATCCTCATGAGCCCCCGCACTGCGGGGGCTCATGAGGATCTATGCCTCTTGCAGGAGTCTGGTGTCCATTTTTTCTCGGCAGTGAAGTGGTTAAGTGTTTCCGATGATCTCCATGAAGTCGCTTTTTTTTTCCAGTGTACTTTGAAAAGCTTTCTTCTCACAAAAATGGACTTAGTGACACGTCAAATGCAACATTTGTTTAGTTTAAGGTTTATATTCTATTCCACATTATCTGTTCAACACTCGATGCACGTAAAGTAACTCTGTTAGCTGCATACTGAAAAAGGCAACACTCGGCCAAGGTGATCAAACTAAACACTCGATGATGCCCAATAAACACTGGCTACAACCCGTTCACAATTTTATATCCTCAGTTGAAACTCGATAACGTCAGAGTATATTCTGATAATGATGTCAGTTCTTAATCACGTCAGTTTCGCACTTAATAGAGTGATACAAACCTACTGCAGCAGAACATTAAGTGTCTGCATATTCCGCAGGAGCAGGCGGCGGCGTCAACGCGCGCACATTAACGTCATCACCGGAACAGGAAGCTAATAATCACCAACTAGAATAAAAGAATCTCAGGCATTTCGCCATGGACTGCGTCATGTTAGGCTTCCTGCCCACACAGCGTCTGCGGACTACATTAATATATCACGCAATACGGCAAGCAGAGAAAGACACATTAATTTATAGTTCTGTTGCGTAGTTGATCCGCTCAGTGACAGCGTCTACAGCTCAAACGATGCATGTGGCGGCTGGTTGACCACACAATGACCAGCGTATTAGTTCGTTAGATCAATAGACCCTGCTCGGCGAGACACAGAAGCATAATTATTTGGTAACTTGTTTGCGTAGTCAACCCCTCCGAGGCCAGTCGTCACGGATTTCGAGTCAGAAGCCATTGCGCACTTATCGACATTCTCGGTCAGGAAAACAAACTAAATGGGGCCAGGAATAGGCGTGAATAAAATAGGACCAACGCGAGATATAAATCCTCATGAGTCCTCGCGACTGTGCGGGCTCATGAAGATTTATGTCTCTTGCAGGTGGGTAACGTTCGCCTTGCCGCGGCAGTTAAGGTGTTAATGCAGGTTAATTACAGCCGCAATAGTCTGCGCTCCAGCACAACGCGGTATCTGTTCTATATACTGTTTAACTCGTTCTAACCCAAGACCGAAATTCCCAAATGTTGCCGTTGTCCCCTGAAAACTGCACTCTAGTGCAGGACACAGATCGACCATGATAGTTCAAGGGTGATACCAGAATAGCTTGGCGCCTATGGTCGCCAAGCTATTCTGGCATCACCCTTGAACTATCATGGTGGATCCTTATCTTGCTGTCATGTGTCTGGGCTAGAAGGAGTTAACGCACACACATTTCTGGCTCCCACTGGGTTGCCTGGTGAGCACAAGACCCTCGGGCTCCACATCAGCCTTAGGGCACAACCGTGCGAGGGCCAGCTAAAGCTGACGTCGGAACGAAGACCTTCTGCTTATGATTTTGTTTTCTGTAGAAGTCTAAATTCATTACTACAAAACCGCGATCGCGAATAACGCGGTATGACTCTATGGCTCATGGGTACCGCGATATAATTATACTGATGCCGACCTCATCGCCAGCGTGCAGATGTATTAGCTGAAAACCATTGCAAAGTCAATGCCGGATAATCCGATCTGCTCGAGGTACACATATATAATGCATGAGGCAAGCAAAAGGCATGACCCTGCAACTTGCTCGTTATTCTCCAAACAGGAAAGGGTCAACCGTGGCGGAATGCTGTAGAGTGACTTTCCAACACGATCATGACATAGAGGAGATTTTTTTCTGCAGTGCGACATTTGCAACCCTTGCACTCAAGCCATAAAGAAAATCCGAGAGCAAACGGCGGCGAAAACAAAACCTAGAATTGTATAAATAATTGTTAACCCCTGCTGACGCAAGGGGTTCTTCGACCAGTCTTTACATAGGTCATAGCACGACTCAATGCGCGACTCCATATTCGGCCTACTGCACTAGAAGAACAAGCGGTTCAGGCGTTTCGATCGGCAGCTGTAGGCTGACCTTGGTTCGCCTGAAATAAATCCGGTGCAAGCAATAAGCGCAAAAGAACAACTTCCTGTCTGCAATTAAATGCTATGTGGCAATTCAGCTCACAGGGTTGAGGAACCCAATACGAGTTATCTGCACTGACAAAGGAATCGATCCTTTGAAACAGAAACGTTATCTCATTTCGAGACGTGCCGCATCCGGATACGCGGCCTAAGGCCGCGTATACGGATGCGACGGTCTCGAATGTGTTAAACGTATAGGTTGTCGCCTTTTGTCCACCGCGAAGGTGATTTCATAGACAGGACACGGAGGAGGGCGTGAACAAATTTTTACCGCAGCTGCGTTCGAACTCGCGACTTTTGCGACCAAAGTCGAACGCTCTACCATCAAGTCACCCAGCCCACAGCCTTTGTAAGGGGCTCGAAGCCGTTGTCATAACTTGTATTGGTTTCCGTGCCCTGTGGTTCAGCAGACTGCATGCGACCGCGGAAAGAAACCGTGTACCGAGGAAACAGGCCTTAAACTAACAGCCTTAGAAACTGATAGCTTTAATGTTCATATGCGATAAGTATCCTACAGCTTTCTTCTTCAATATGCGAGATGTGTAGATCCATAAGCGCCTCCACAGCTGCAGGGGCTCATGAGAACCAGTGCATCTTGCTGGCTGGTTTTGCCTTCATTTACATCCTGGTGATGTGCAAGTTTATCATTAATTATACCTCGCTGAACGTCGACGGAAACAGATCTTGATGAAGACATGAGGTCTGAGAAGCTGATGTCAGTAAGGCTGATGGGCGAAATAGAGCTAAATTCAAACCAGTTCCATCTGCAAGGGGCGTAAATTCTTATGAGTCCCTGCGAACGCAGGGACTCATAAGAAGTTACGTCCCTTGCTGTATACGTGCTCTAGACAATATGTACGTCTGTTGCTCGCAGGCCTGGACCCAGCTGCTGTATAGGGGAGCACCTTGCTTAGTGGTTTGCGCATGATTTAAGCTCACACGTGCAGCTGGTCCCTGGCCATGTTACTCAATGTTCCTCTTGTCTCCACACACTGAGGAAGACACAGAGATTGCAGCATGTTGCTCGTAGCGATTTTATTTCATACTGTCTGCGGTGAAAACCAATCCGCTGTGAGTGCGTGTCACGATTGAACTGTTTTTACCTGTTATTCGACAGACTTGATCTATCAAGTCTTAGTCTTTGGACGAAATGTTATGTTCCTTACTGAGCGAGGAACACAAATGTAAAGTGTACAACATTGCTGGCAAGAGGCACTGCATCCCGCGCCCCGTTTAGCCTTTTTCCAATGACGTAGATGGGAAAATTGACCGTGCACGGTGGTGAAGATGATGTATATCTGTGCCGCTTGTAAGAGAACAACATGCCATTTCACGGTGTGTGTAGTTCTGATCTGGACACTACGAATCTAGGCAGTAAGATCAAATTCACGGACCAGCATAACTAAGACTGGCGTTTGTTCTTCTTGTCGTGTGCAGTGTCTGTATCAGTCGCAATGTCAGTTTAACCACTTCATGTCCAGTGTCTGCATCAGTCGCAATGTCAGTTTAACCACTTCCTGTCCAGTGTCTGCATCAGTCGCAATGTCAGTGTAACCACTTTCTGTCCAGTGACTGCATCAGTCGCAATGTCAGTTTAACCACTTTCTGTCCAGTGGCCGCAGATCATGTTTTCTGATTTCATTATTTCATTGTTTATTTAACGCCTACTCGCTCAAGCCGTCTAGGGAACATGGGTAATAAGTGGTTAATGCAGGGGCTCATGCGGATTGCCTCTTACAGAGACCGCCGTGTGATGGCCTTAGTTGCCTGCTAGGCCTTAAACCCAAATAACTAACTCTTACAGAGAGATAGTGCTCAGTTTTTCTCAGTAGTGAAGGGGTTAAACCAATGGATTTCCTTTTTGTTCTGCGAGTTCCGGCGACCTAAATCAGTCTACTGTTGTTTTGATCATATATGCCTACGAGTCATGGACCCTCACAGCAGACCTTGAAAGGAGGATACAAGCCACTGGAATGAGATGTTTTCGAAGGCTGCTTGGCATTTCATACAGAGATCACATCAAGAACGAGGAAGTGGGAAGCAGAATCAGGCAAGCCATCGGGCCCTATGAAGACCTATTAGCCATTGTGGAAAAACGCAAACTGAAGTAGTATGGACATGTCACGCGTTCAGCAGGGCTTGCCAAAACAATCCTGCAAGGCATTGTGCAAGGAGGAAGACTGAGGCTGGGTGATACGCTAAGAATGGCAGAGAACAGAGAGGAATGGAGGGAGCTGGTTGCCAAGTCATCAATCAGTGGTGCCCCAACGGTCGGCACGACTACGGGATATAGATATAGATAGATAGAGAGAGAGAGAGAGAGAGAGAGAGAGAGAGAGAGAGAGAGAGAGAGAGAGAGAGAGAGAGAGAGAGAGAGAGAGAGAGAGAGAGAGAGAGAGAATCAATGAATCAATGAATCAATGAATCAATGAAACTTTATTTTACAACGGTTTAGGCATTGACATCGTCATCGACACAGCCATTTTACAAACCTGCCGTTGCTAACAACTACAAGACTAACTACAAATATACATACATATAAGTAAACATAATACTTACAAAGAGATGACAACACTATTCACATAGACAGACATACTCATAGACTCACAGACACCCCCCCACCCCACCCACCCCCCTTCACACATAGACAGAGCTAAGTAGTCCAAATGATAAATGAAAAGGATAACAGACTTAATTGGGAATAAATTGGACCCAGCATAAAAAGAAACATATAATACAAGTGGTTAAGTCATCCCTACGAGTGATCCACAAAATATTTGCAGAGACCCTTTTTAAAACAGGCTAGCGAGGAGGCGGATTTTACATGGTCGGGAAGGGCATTCCAGATAAGTGACCCTGAGAAGGATAAGCTAGTTTTATATAGATCGATCCTTGGTTTTGGGACTATGAAAAGCTTTCTGATGTTTCCAAGCTTGGACTCAGACTTACGGAACAAAGTGGAGATGTACTCAGGTGTTTTGCGTTTCCACACTTTGAACATAAAGATTGCTTTGTTATATTTAAAATGATCTTGAAGTGGCAGGAGACCTGCTTTTGATAGCTTTTCTTCAGTGCTTAGGTGTTGATCAGGGCAGATTATTTTGGCCGCTCGTCTGTGAAGGGAATTGAGTCTCTTTAAATGGACCTCACTACACCCATCCCATACCGATGACGCGTAATCGATATAAGAACGTATGTGAGCGTTATAAAATAGTTTACGGGTATCTGAATCAGTATAATATTTTAGTTTTGATAACATAAAGAGATTTTTGGCTACTATTTTGCATAAGGCGTCTGTATGAGCTTGCCATTTTAGCTGACTGTCGATTTTAATCCCCAGTACTCGATGTTCATTTACCTGTTCTACCTGACTACCTTTAAGAGAAAGGTTAAGTAATAGAGGCATTATCTGCTGTTTTTGGTGTGTGGCGACTACCATCGATTTCGTTTTGGCTGGATGAACAACCATAGAATTGTTTATACACCAAGCTGATACTTCATGAAGACTTTGTTGTAGGTTGTCGGAAATTACCTGTATATCTTTACTAGTAGTATGAAGTGAGGTGTCGTCAGCAAAAAGGTCGCATTGTACATCTTGGCAAGTAATATGTAGAGGCAAATCATTGATAAATAAGCAAAACAGTAGAGAGCCCAGCACAGACCCTTGGGGCACACCGAAGCTTACATCTTTGAGAGAGGAGTATGAGCCATGAACAAGAACCTTTTGTTTTCTTTTAGTAAGGTAAGATGTGAAAAAAGCAACTGCGTCTCCGTTATTGAGGTATGTGTGAAGCTTAGCAGTCAGAATAGTATGGTTAATCAGATCAAAAGCATTCTTAAAATCCAGATAGACTACTCCTGTTAACTGTGACTTATTCATACCCTTGAGCCATGTGTCAACAAGGCGTGTAAGTGCTGTGTGGCATGAATGCTGCGGACGAAATCCGGATTGGAAAGGGTGGAGGAGCTTACGGTTTTCTAGGTAAGCAAGCAGGTGTTTATGAACGTGCCTTTCCAGTGGTTTGGACAAAACAGATAATAAAGAAATAGGCCGATAATTATTAGGATCAGAACCATCTTTTGTTTTTGGAAGTGGAATTACTTTGGCATATTTAAGTTCGTTAGGAAAAGTGTTATGCTGGATACAGAGATTATAAATATAAGTTAAGGATTCTACAATGTATGGGAGAGACAGTTTAAGTATTTTCGGGCTGATGTCATCAGGCCCCGAGGACTTTTTATTTGGAAGGTTACTTATGAGTAAACCCACTTCATGAACAGCTAACATAGGGATGTTGAAGGGGGCTGTGCCCATTGTTCTTTGTTGACAAAACTCAGACAGCAAATTTGAGCGGTGATAAGTGTTATCCTGGCTTGGCGATATTAGAGATTTGGCAATCGAAAGAAAATGGTCATTGAATGTATCAGCAGTAAGATTAGTGGGAATGGTAGTTGCGGTACTTGGAGACCCCCTAGTAAGTGTGTTTAGAAGGCGCCATATAGTAGAGGTATCTTTGCTGTCTTTAACCGTGTCACGAACTAACTTTTTTCTTGCCTCTCTGATCATGTATTTAACACGGTTACGCTGTTGCTTATATTCAGTGAACATTTTATTGCTACGTAGATCGTTTCTAAGCGCCATCGCCTGCATGATTTCCGGAGTAAGCCAGGGAGGAAGAGTGTTAGATTTTACCCTCCTCTCGCGTAGAGGAGCATGTTTATTAAGTACATTTAGGAAAAGAGAGTACCAAATACTGAGGGCGGTATTAGGATCATAGGACAGGAGCACGTTATTAAAAGGAGTATTTTCTAGATCAAATAGAAATTCGTCTTTCCTGAAGTGTTTGAATGTCCTATACGTTATAGTTGTATGGCCGTTCTTTTTTGGTTTAGGGAGTTTAGAAGACCAGGAGCAAGCCACAGGATAATGATCACTAACACTAAGATTTGAGACATCAACGTCAGAGACGGCTTTGGGTTTATTAGTATATATGTGGTCTATAAGCGTGGAAGTAGTTGGAGTAATTCTGGTGGGTGATTTCACTAACTGTACTAAGCCAAACAGAGATGACGTTGAGCCCCAGGCGGGGTGCGGCTTAAGTAAGTCTATATTAAAATCGCCCAATAGAAGAATGTAGGCCTTCTTTTTTAAAGCTCTGTCAAGGTTATGACTAAACTGATCGTACCACTCAAAAGTTGAGGCGGGATTTCTATATAAGAACCCAATTAATACCGGTTTTGATTTCGGACACTTGACTTCGACCCATACGCACTCCACCCCGATCATTTCTAGGTCGACGCGTCGATGAACTGATTGCTGGATAGAATTATGAATATAGACAGCGATGCCAGTTTGACCGGGAGACAAGGGGTCTCGTCTAATAACTGAAAAATTGGGGATACTGATTGCTGCATCGCTTACACAGGAACTCAGACGCGTCTCACTGAGTCCAAACAGGTGGAACGGTGTAGGATCGTTGATATATACAGATATGTCGGCTAGTTTGTTGTACAAATGAAACACATTGAGGTGCCCTATTCTCATAACTGCACCTTTGATGGAAAATTCGCTTGGACTTATTACAAAATACAGAGTGCACAAGATAAACAATGAAGAAACAATTGAATACAGAAAAACAGGGAAATAAAAAATACTATAAAACTATAAAACGATAAAAGGCCACGTAATTGAATAAAAGTCCTCCAGAGAACAAGTAGCAGTTAAGCTACTGAGCTCTCAAAAACTCGCTGCGGGAGTGACTGAACCACAAGAAAAAAGTGACGCAACTTGAAACGCCGCATGGAACACCTGTATGTTCGGCTGTCACTAAGTTCCCTTCTTTGTCGTTCCAGTACAATTTTAATTAAATGTAAAGACACGAAAGAGGCTGAAAATTAAGTCTTTCTTAAATGAGCACAATCTTTACAGTGTAAACTAACACAGTCTCTGGTGGTAACACTCAATGTTACTGTCACATCAGTTTATGACCAACGCGGCTAGAAGGTAGAACCAAAGTAATCAATAAACAGCACAGTGGATGCAGACAATAACGTTGGTAGTCACTCTAACTGATTTACGGTAAGAACAAGTTACATCTGTAACAATAGCAGTCAGCTTGCCGTGCTCGTGTTCACAATCACCAAATATAAACGTCTAATTAAAGCGTCAGTAAATCAGTGATGAACACCACCTACTAGTTCAAAAATGAAAATTAACCCTTTTGTTCATGCATCCACCGGTGCTGTTTGCAGCATCGGTGGTTGCATGCACAACGGGGTTAAGTAAATTAGTGGCAGATAAATCCCTGTAGGAAAGGATGCGGTTAACTCTTGTCAGTTGATATCGCAGCTAATCAGTTAATAGTAGACACCACCTATTAACCCAACAATGGACAATTAATCCTCTTGTTCATGCATCCATCGGTACTGTTTGCAGCATGTACTGTTTGCAGCACCGGTGGTTGCATGCACAGGAGGGTTAATGAGATTATTAGCCGGTAAAGCCCTGAATGAATGGCTGTAGGAGCTGCGCAAGCATGCGCATCCTCTGCGTTGCGTCTAATCCGGGTGTAATTGCAGGGCTCTCCCACCCTCTGGTCGGTGTGGGATTAGCGGTGGTGAGGGCGTGAAGGGCGCTGTTAGAGCCTTGGTCGGAGGGTGGAATGCGCGGAAATTCACGTTCTGACGGAGTGAACTGCCCGGCGTGACCTTGCTGGGGACAGAATGTCGGGGGGTAACCAGGCTGGGCAGAGTTGTAAATGGCATTGTCAGACATGTTGAACTGGGTTTGAGCAGAATGGGCTTGGCAAATTTGAGACTGTTGAAAATGGGCTTGAACGTGGTTGGAATTAGCTTGGCTGGGAGGGGTTTGGTTGTTGTGGGGGTGGGCGTTGGTGTGGGCATGGTTGGGGTGGGAATGGTTGGGATGGGTATGGACTTTGAAATTGTTTCCTCCATTTGCTTGTCCCCATCCTGTGCCCCTGCCAGAAGCCTGATTTTGGTAGTGCTGTGGTCCTCGATTTTGAGGGTTGGTAGGCGCATGACGATCCGCTTTCGGCACATCGTATCCCGGTGAGCGGCGTGCTGCTCCGGCGAACCTGATGGCGAGTGCCAGTCGCTTGGTGCCTTCATCTGTCAGGTGACTTCTGTCTCTCTGGAACAGAGTCTGACGCGGCGCAAGATTAGCTGTCAAGAAACGGGGGACATGGTCGATGTAGGGGATCTTGACCTGCTCACACACAGCCCTGAGATTGTCGTTGGAAGCAAACACAGCCTTTGCCAGGTAATGTTCAGTTCCACCTGGAATAATGCAGGATATGTACACAGCGGCGCTGGGAAAGGCTGAGCGTAGGAAACGGAAGAGCTGGTCCCAGGACTGCTTGCTGACGGCGCCCACTTTGCAGCTGTTGATACCAACATGCGTCGTCACACGGCGGATGTGGGGCATTGGTGGCAAAGTGCGGAGCCACTCAGTGACATCAGCTACAGTCAGGCCGGAGACAGACAGATTCTGTACATGGGCACCGTCGACAGACATCCTGCGCTCGTCAACACCTTTCAGCACAGAATCCCCGATCAACAGCGTGTTGACACCTGGTCGTACTTGCAGGAGCTGAAGCTGTTCTACGGGTGCATTGTCCTTAGCGCTGATGTTACTGTCGTTGGTAATGCGGGTGGAGGTATCGTGTCGTCGTCTGTTCTCGGGTGCATTGTCCTTAGCGCTGATGTTACTGTCGTTGGTAATGCGGGTGGAGGTATCGTGGCCTCGTCTGTTCTCATCCAACTCAGACAATACAGAATACCGGTTTTTAACTGGAACTTGCACGAGGAGTGTGTTGTCGGTCGTGGTAGAGTCTTTAGGGGGAGGGGACATGAGGGATTGTGAGACACTATCTTTTTGGGGTGAGCATTTGGGGGCGTTGGGGGTTTCGTTGGCTGGTTCAAAATTCTGGGTGTTGCTGCAGGCACTGGCTTTAGACAGGGATTCCACTTGCTTTTTTAGGTCTTTTAGTCTACTGGCATGGTTGTCTCTACTGCTGGCCAGTTGAGTCACTTTCTCATTTAGCCTGACGTGGTCCGCTGAGAGTCCTTCTACAGCTGAGTTAATGCTTTCTGCATATTCCTCAACTGCCTTTCTCCCACTCTTCGCCTTGACCTCGTTATCTCGCACAAGACAGTCCATCTCTGCAAGGGTCTTAGTGTGTGCAGCACACTGGTTCTTGACATTAGCCAGTTCAGTTCGCACTTCTTGTAGCTGGATTTGGAGGCACCTAATAGTAGCTACGTTCAGGGCTAGTTGCTGCTGCATTCGCGCAACGCACGTTAGTTCTGGGTTTTGTGCTATTTGTGCTAGAGTTGCGAGTGAAATGGGCTGATCAGCGGTTGTTGTCGAGAGGTCGCAAGGCTGGTAAAATGTAATGGCCGGCTGGCTGACCTGGGTTAAGGACACATGAGTAATCAGGTCAGATAAAGAGGGACTGCTGTTATCACCTGAGGCGCTGCTGGGGACTGAAGAGTCGGCATCTTTGGATCCATTGACGTCAGTCGTGTCACTGGCCGACACGTCATCTCCCGAGGCGCTGCTGAGGACTGAAGAGTCGGCATCTTTGGATCCACTGGCGTCAGTCGTGACACTGGCCGACACGTCAGGATTAGTTTCGATAGCCTGGGCTGGAGTTATGTGAGTCTTGTCAGATTCAGATGCAGTGTGTTTCGCTTCCGTGGCTGGTGGCTGCGGTATGTGGGTAGTGCTTGCACTAATCTCCTTTGTGCATTCAGCCGAAACGTCACTGACGGCATCTTTGGTCAGAGATGAGACCGCACTAATCTCATCAGTGCAGTCAGACGGAACATCGCGGGCGGTGTCAGTGGGTAGATGTGACGGGATTTCAGGTGCGGACTGGGATTGACAGGAGGCCATGTTGTCTACAGTGTCTTTTAACATCCGAAATTCTTCATCGACCCATTCTTGGCAGCAGTTTCCTTGAATAGTAACAGTCCCTGTGGTGTAATATACAGTTATTGTGACGAGTTTCTTCGATCCATTCCACAGTTGTACAAGTGTTTCAAACAGTTTGTTGGTGTACGGAGGGTCAATGGGAACAGGTGCACTCAGTACGCTTTGCTTCTTGTCTCTGTCTTCCCAGCGCAGATTCACACCTGTGGGCATAAGCTCTTCAACATACAGCGTATGCAGGACACGTCGCCATAGGGGAACTCTTGCTATGTCAGACTCAAACTTTACTTGGATCGGGTCTCTTGTTCGGATAATCTTTTCAAGGGAAAGGCGAGAGTTTGATGAAGAGGAGCGTGTGGAGGGGCCCATTGTAAGGGGATGGTGGTGTCGCCATAGTCACTTACTCGAGGTGTGACGACATGTTGGTCACTAATCAGCTGGACACCTACTTGAAAGGATAAGTCGCCAGCCAAAGCTGGCCGACAAGTCAGTGCGTCCGTCAGTCTTACAAGGTCACTCAACCATGATGCCACTCAGCTTCACAGATCACGGCTAAGCCAGAGTTGTATCACACACGAAGCGTGACGAGAGTTTGGCGCAAGAGATTGAGAGATTGAGAGAGAGAGAGATTGAGAGAGAGATTGAGAGAGAGATTGAGAGAGAGATTAGAGAGATTAGATTGCTAGCACCATGCATACATGTTTCCTGGGCGGAAGGAGATATCGGGAATTCAGTCTATTTTTCTCAGACGGCAGATAATAATGGTAATAATGATACAGTCAATGCTCTTTGCCACACCCTTGCAGTTGTTTTGTTCAAAAGTCCACCACTCAACCCCTTTCACCTAACAGAGGCATAGATTGTCATAACATTCTGTAGTGTCTATGATTTGCTGGCAGGGATCGGTGCCATTAAACTCCTCAACTGGGCCAGGTTACGCGGGCTCAAGTGTATGGCTGCGAGTGCTTTCTTTGGTGAAAAAAAAAAAAAGTCGTTCGAAGGCGTTCAAAAAGAGAATAAAGTCTTTGACATTTTCCAGATGGCGTGTTTTTGTTGTAACTCGCTTACACGTGAGGATGTCTTGTGCAGTGTGTCAAGCGTCAATAAAGACGGCACCAGCTGTGCGCGAGGCATCGGCCATGATAGGTCAAAGGTAGTGCCAGAATGGCTTGGCGCCTGCCCAGGCGCCAAGCCAATCTGGCACTACCTTTGACCAATCACAATGGCCCGTCCATCCCCAGCCTTAGTGTCTTCTTCCCCTTTGCTGCCTGTAATCTCGAACTGTGCGTCTGGCACGACAGCCCACTGACCGACATTCGGGTGAAAACAACAATTTTTAATAGAAAAAACATAAGACTAACAAGAGACATAATCCCCATGAGCCCCCGCGACTGCGGTAAGTTAGTGCGACTGCGGTAAGTTAGTGCGACTGCGATAAGTTAGTGCAACTGTGGTAAGTTAGTGTGACTGTGATAAGTTAGTGTGACTGCGGTAAGTTAGTGTGACAGTGGTAAGTTAGTGCGACTGTGGTAAGTTAGTGCGACTGTGCTAAGTCAGTGCGACTGTGGTATGTTAGTGCGACTGCAGTAAGTTAGTGTGACTGCGGCAAGTTAATGTGACTGCGGTGAGTTAGTGCGACTGCAGTAAGTTAGTGTGACTGCGGTAAGTTAGTGTGACTGCGTCAAGTTAGTGCGACTGCGGTAAGTTAGTGCGACTGCGGTAAGTCAGTGCGACTGTGGTATGTTAGTGCGACTGCAGTAAGTTAGTGTGACTGCGGCAAGTTAATGTGACTGCGGTGAGTTAGTGCGACTGCAGTAAGTTAGTGTGACTGCGGTAAGTTAGTGTGACTGCGTCAAGTTAGTGCGACTGCGGTAAGTTAGTGCGACTGCGGTAAGTTAGTGTGACTGCGGTAAGTTAGTGCAACTGTGGTTAGTTAGTGCGCCTGGGATAAGTTAGTGCGACTGCGTAAGTTAGTGCGACAGTGGTAAGTTAGCGCAACTGCGCTAAGTTAGTGCGACTGCAATAAGTTAGTGGCAACTGTGGTAAGTTAGTGTGACTGCAGTAAGTTAGTGCGGCTGCGGTAAGTTAGTGCGACTGCAGTAAGTTAGTGTGACTGTGATAAGTTAGAGTGACTGCGGTAAGTTAGTGCAACTGCGGTAAGTTAGTGCAACTGCAGTAAGTTAGTGTGACTGAGCTACGTTAGTGCGACTGAGCTAAGTTAGTGCGACTGTGGTAAGTTAGTGTGACTGCAATAAGTTAGTGCGACTGTGGTAAGTTAGTGTGACTGCGGCAAGTTAGTGCGACTGCGGTAAGTTAGTGCGACTGCAGTAAGTTAGTGCAACTGCGGTAAGTTAGTGTGACTGCAGTAAGTTAGTGCGACTGCGGTAAGTTAGTGCGACTGCAGTAAGTTAGTGCGACTGCGGTAAGTTAGTGCGACTGCGGTAAGTTAGTGCGACTGCGGTAAGTTAGTGCGACTGCGGTAAGTTAGTGTGACAGTGGTAAGTTAGTGCGACTGCGGTAAGTTAGTGCGACTGCGGTAAGTTAGTGCGACTGCGGTAAGTTAGTGCGACTGTGGTAAGTTAGTGCGACTGCGGGGGCTCATGAGGGTTTACGTCTCTTGCGGATGGGTAGCATTCGCCTTGCCCCGGCAGTTAATACATTTAACTCATTCTACCCCAGACACACCACAGCAAGATCAGGATCGACTATGAAAGTTCAAGGGCGATGCCAGAATAGTTTGGCACCTATGGGCGCCAAGCTATATTCTGGCATCACCCTTGAACTATCATGGTCGATCTGTGTCCTGCACTGCAATGCAGTCTTCAGAGGACAACGGCAACATTTGGGGATTTCGGTCTTGGGGTAGAATGAGTGAAGGTTGAGTATTCTTAGATGGCATTCAGATTTACACACAATGGCGTGATCCATTGTCAACAGTTTTAGACCAATATTTGCGAACGTGCAAGAAAGCTCTACTGCTTTGGGTCAATAGGAGTTATTCCTAAATTAGAATCAGGTCAAATAGAGTAGTTTTAGCTGTTTCATAATAAGGGAAAAAAAGAGCAGGCTGCGCCAGTTTATAACGAGGGCTAAAGGGACTGTTTGGTCAAATCGCCCCGATAAATCATCAGACCCTTGCTAAAGACAGGGTCTGCAACACTGTGAAACACGTGACAGGTCGCGCGCAGGTCACAGGGTCATAGGTAGTGCCGGAAAAAGTTAAATCCACACGCAGAGAATATTTTGCTGCTTTGTCAAAAGATCATGTTACTACTTAAAAAAATAGCCGTAATAAACACACTTAGTATGATTAACTCTATTCAAGGTAACTTTGGAGTAAGAAAAATAAGTCGCCATGCGAGGTCAATTTCCCCATTTATGTCATTCTAAATTAGCTAAAGGGTGGGGGAGGAATGATGATGATGATAATGAAACTTTATTTTTCAACGGTAAAAAGTTTTGACAGAAAACAAATCGTCATTTTACAAACTTGCCGATGCTAACATCTACAGCATAAAAAGGGGAAACAAGGGAGGGGGGAGGAGGGGGTGGGGGGAGGGGCTGGGGTGGGGGGGTGGGCAGGAGCTGCTCTACTCCGACCACTGCGGCACTTACCTTCACACCTTCGTTGATAGCACCTCAAACTGTGAATGTCAATGAGGCAGTTTCAAGCGGGCAAGAGGTATATTGTGTGACAGGGTCATGAGAATATATGCCTGTTGCAGATGAATGTCGTTTAATGTGTAGAGATATTCTCCCATACCGTTTAATTTTTAGAATCGTCTGCGAAAGCTTCAGCAGGAGTTTATGAAAATTTATGAAACAAGACAGGTCAAGGGCAGTCCTTGAATACGTCAAGCGCTATAAGTATCTCATACCATGTTTTATCCTGATCGAGGCGCGTCCGGCCCGGCTTGTTCAAGGATGTACAGCGAATTCAGGCCATTTAGCGAAACGTGAGAATTCTTGTCAAAAACCCTCGTGTGACGACGGAAGGAAATGCGCGGTCTGGAGGACATGCATCAAGATGACAGACTTCCTCGGTCTGGGGATGTAAACAAGGCCTAATTGTGCTGAGAAGATTACAGATTCTCATTAGCCCCTGCAGCTAAGGGTGTATGCGAGTGTGTGCTTTTGCAGATGCGTTGGTCTGTGCAGAGAAGTTGCTAAAGCGGTGATGGACTTTTCCATCTTAGGATCCAACTCCTAACTCTCTTACATAAAAGGCATAGATTTACTTGAGCCCCTGCGGCTGCAGGGGCTCATGTAAATCTATGCTTCTTGCACTAGAAGGGGCGTGTTCAGAGACTTTGGAGGCCAAACCAGACTGATGGGGAGGGTTTTCATGGATGTTCTTTTACAATTGTATTCACAGATGAGAACATCGCATGTTAAACATCATAGATCCTTTCGGTATTTTTTTTTAGTTTAATTAGCCTGAAGAAGTCTGGGACATTTGGGCATTACAAATCTACACTGTGCGATCCAAATTTCCTTTTGTAATTAACAAGTTCGAGACTGATCAGTCTGACATTGACTGATTGAGTAGTTAGCCTTTGATCACGGTGTAATTGTTTCACCGTATAAACTTTATTGAAGATTTTTTTACTTCGATGTACAAATCAAAATCAGCACGCATATGGCGTTTGGGGTTTCATTGCTTCTTTGATTTAACGTCAATGACCATTGGGCGACTATCTGCCTGATGGCTGCAGTTTCGTCCAATCGCTGACAACTTTACAAGGTTTGAGTGCCCTGCGTCGACTGCACTTCCTTCCATCTTCGTCCTCTCACGACTTGTCTTCCGCCTTCGTCTTCTTCTTCATCATTTTTTTTTTTTTTTTTTTTTTTTTTTTTTTTTTTTTTTGCTACTCCAATTTTTCTTTGTCGACCTCAGAGGTCTTCCTCTCACGCCGCTCATCCCCGTAAACCCCAGTGTGCTCACCCAGGCCTGTTGGTTGTTCCAGCCAGACTGGCCCTGCCGCTATATATATGAACGAACGAACGAACGAACGAAACTTTATTTTCCAAGGATTGAGATATTAGGCGCGCAGGCCTTTCTTACAATCTGTCCTTGCTAAGCTACTTTAAAAAAAAAAAAATAAAAAAAAAAAAATAAAAAAAATAAAAAAGAAAAAAAGAAAAAAAAAAGAACACCAACCAAAACAACAAAAACTAACTAATAATAAAGGACACACACACGCATACACACACGCACACATACATACATATACATGTACTCGTGCACATGCGCACTTTTGTACATCCACATACACACGTACGTACGCACATGATTATCTAACATATAAGTAGGTATGATATTTTGTGTACTATCAGAAACAAGTTAGAAAACAGAACAAACAATGTGGAGGCTAGATGGAAAAAAATAGCAAAAATTAAAAAACACGAAGCGTATTATGTCGAGAAAAAAAAAAAGAAGAAGAAGAAGAAAGGATCAGCATAACGTTGTCTTAGAGAGGTAATCATGTACTCTACTTTTAAACAGAGAGAGGGACGTGGTTTGTTGAATATTGGGAGGAAGTGAATTCCATAAAAGAGCACCTCAATAAGACAGGCTAGATTTGAACAGGTCTATACGGGGCCTTTTTATAGAGAGACTGTTCCTGGAAGTGCTGTATTTTTTTTTTTTTTTTCAGTTGGCGAAAAGAGCCTAGATAAGTAAGGTGGAGCTTTCTCGTTAAAAATTTTGTGCATCAGTACTCATTTGTTTAGTGCGAGGTGCTTAACCAGAGGGAGAAGTCCGATGGCCTGCAGCTTGGCATCAGTGGATAAAGACGGATCAGGGAGGATAAGCTTAGCAGCGCGCTTGTATAATGAGTTTATCTTCTTGAAGTGATTTTCACTGCAGCCATCCCATATTGTTGAGGCATAATCAATGTGTGGTTTAATGTAGGCATTAAAAAATAGTTTGCGCGTCTTAAGGTCAATGATCGTTTTAAGTTTGGAAAGTAGAAACAACTTTTTGGACAAATGTTTTCTCATATAGTATAGGTGGTTATGCCAGCTTAGATCATCATCTATTATTACTCCAAGCAGGCGGTGTTGACTGACCTGCTCAATTGGGATGGAGTCCAAAGAAAGGTTGAGTGATGGAGGTTTGAGCTGATGTTTCTGGCGGGTTGTGATAAGCATGCTTTTTTGTTTTTGTGGGATTTACAAGCATGCGATTTTCATTACACCACCGAGAGACTTCATGAAGACTCTCTTGAAGATTATTTGCAATTTCAGGCACAGTTTTACCAGCGGAATGTAATGTTGAGTCGTCGGCAAACATGTCACACTCAGCCGCAGTACACGTTACATGTAACGGTAGATCGTTAACGAAGATACAGAACAGTAGTGGGCCTAAAATAGACCCCTGGGGCACTCCATACTCCACAAATTGTTCAGAAGAACATTTTCCATTGACGTAGACTGTTTGTGTTCTTTTTGTAAGATAGGAGTTCAGAAACGAAAGAGCCGATGGGCTCTTTTTGTTTAAGTAGGTGGCAAGCTTTTTCAATAAGATGGTATGATCGATAAGATCAAACGCTTTTCTTAGATCCAAGAAGACAGCACCAGCCATTTTATTATCATTTATGCTGTTGACCCACGAATTCACTATTCGTGCGAGTGCAGTGTGGCATGAATGCTTGGGACGAAAACCTGACTGGTAATGATATAATAGGGACCTTTTTTTCAAGAAATTCCAGAAGATGTTTGTGAACATGCTTTTCCAGAGGCTTCGAGAGAACTGATAGAAGGGAAATTGGGCGAAAGTTATTAATTTCAGAAGAATCGTTTGCTTTAGGAACAGGCACTATTTTTGATTTTTTGAAAGCTATTGGGAAGACATTTTTTTTTGTATACATAGGTTATAAATATATGTTAGAGGTTCCACTATGTATGGTTGCGACAGGTCAAGGATATATCCATTGATACCATCACTGCCCGAAGATGTTTTCTTTTTTAGGATGGAAATGTATTTGCCTACCTCATGTACAGCAATATCGGGGATGGCGAAAATATCATCTGAGGACAATCTTTGCTTACAGAACTTTGTTGGCTTCTCTGGTGTGGAATATATCGACTGATTGCGATTGTGAGAACTGAGTAAGTCTTTGGGGGCTGATAGAAAGTGGTTATTAAACTCCTCAGCGGAGAGGTTTTCTGGAATGGTATTGCACTGTTTACGCTTGTTGTTGGTAAGCGTATTAAGTGCTGTCCGGATAGAGGAAGGGTTTCTGCCTTCTTCAACTGTTTTGGTTATAAAAGATCTCTGCGCCTCTCTAATTAAGTACTTAACTTTATTTCGCAATCTTTTAAATTCATGGAAGTTCTTTTCTTTCTTAGCCTTATTTCTATCATCCATTGCTTGTTTGATTTCGTCGGTTATCCATGAGGGAGGCTGGCGGGATCGGACACGCTTTCTTCTTTCTGGCGCATGTTTGTTTAGCACCCCTAGGAACAGATTAAGTAAGACAGAGACAGCCTTATCTGGGTTGGTACAATTGTACACATTATGAAACGGTGTAAGGCTAAGATCGTGTAGAAAAGCATCTTTGTTTAGTTTTTTAAAAGACCTATAGGTAATGTACACATGCTGATCCCTCTTTTGTTTGGGCATCTTACACGACCATGTACAGGTGATGGGGAAATGATCACTGACAGCTAGTGGGGGGACGCTGGTCTCTAGTACTGACTTACAGTTGTTGGTATAGATGTGATCAATGAGTGTAGCGGATGATTGGGTTATTCTAGTAGGAGCTTGGACTAGTTGCTTCAACCCAAAAAGAGTTGTTGTCGATTGCCACGTGGGATTTGTTTTCAGTAAGTCAATGTTAAAATCACCTAACAGCAGTAATCTCTGTCAGTGTCATTCACTTTATCCATCATCTGCACAAAGTCATCATACCACTCGACAGTGGACGATGGATTTCTATATACATAACCCATTATAATTGGCGATGAGTTATTAATTTTTACTTCTAGCCATACACACTCAATCTCAGTTGACTCCAGATCATCACGTCTGCGTACCATATGTGCAATCGAGTTATGGACAAAAACAGCAATCCCTGTGTGTTTGAGGGTGTTTGGGTCACGACGAATTAAGGAAAGTTTGGAATGCACAGATTTTCGTTGCTAATTCTTGAGTCCAGACGTGATTCCGTTAGCCCAAAGAGATGGAAGTGTGAAGGCTGGTTTAAAAAATATTGAAATGTCGGGAACCTTATTGTAAAGGTGAAATACATTAAGGTGCCCGACCTTTAGCCCGTGGGCATGCATGTAATTGTTTGATGGTGTACAGATTTTGATGACGAAAACGTAAATATAAAGTTTTCAATATCCGAACCTCAATGACAGGTAGTAAGGGACTCCCTCCGGAGGAAACTCCGCACTGCTGCCGAGTCACTTCGCTGGTGTTCAGTGTAGCCTACAGGTGACCACACCTACTATTTCCCCTACTTACGACATTGCTATTCGCGGAGTCGACGAGTGGGAGCTCCCCCCAGAGGTGGCGAGTCAACCACTACGTCCTTCCACGCACAGCAGCAGGGTCTGGCCGAAGACAACCGCGCACCTAGGGCTCCTGGAGGACTGGGATGAGGTCACCATGAGACGGAGACTTGAGGGATCAGAAACCTGGACCAGCGATTTTTCATTTTGCATGATGATGAGGATGAAGATGATATGATGATGCCATGGTGGTTCATGTGGTTGGGGACTGCGTGACAGGGACGCATTCCACGCTTCCTGTCATAAATATCCTGGTGTTAACCAGGCCCGGGAACTGCGGACACCTGCGGTGCCAGCCGTGTAATCATCCACACCTTGCGATGTGTCATAACCCGGGTAACACCCCCAAAGTCGCACCCGTGAAGTGGGTGAGTCTCGGCTGCGTGGCATCAGCCTTCCCATTGGGTCCATAGCACACCCGCTCTGGGTAGGAGCCGACCCAAGTAGGAAATGTCCCGCTTGACTCGGCTGGGATTCGAACCCGGATCTCCCGGCCGCCAGTCCGACACGCTAACCACTGCGCTACGGAGGCCGGTTTCCATCATTTTTTTTTATAATGCGAACAATCAAATGCACTTGAATTGTGAAATGTCGAAGGTATCCCGTGTCTCGCGGTGGTAACGCGCACAAAGCGATTGCGAAAACTAGAAATATTGTCACGCACTTTCACCATTTCCATTTGCAAGAGGCATACACCTTCATGGATACCCGCATTCGCGGGGATTCATGAAAGTGTATGCCTCTTGATGGCATGATTTAAGCTAGTGTTTTTCAGAGGAAGGACGTGGTATGGGATCATGACGTCTGAATTTGCGTCACGGTGTTAACGCGCGCAGACCGACTGCGAAAACTAGACATTTGAACACGAACTTTCACCAACTCTATTTCAAGAGGCATTCACCTTCATGAATCCCCGCATTCGTGGGGATTCATGAAAATGTTTGCCTCTTGGTGGCATGATTTAAGTTAGTGTTTCTTAGAGGAAGGACTTGATATAGGGCATAAGCTTAGGATTTGCGTCAGTTGCGATGTGCTGCAAATCGAATTGTTCAGCATCGTGAAAGTTCAGAGCCGTGTCACTTTACACCAGCAATCCGTTGTTACGATCAGCGCTAGACAACACGAAGTTGTGGTTTGTTTCCGTATATAGGTCAGAAACGTTCTGCTCCGTCTTGGTGTAATCCGCAGTCGGCGCACTGCTTTTCGTACTTCACGCGGGGGAAAATGCAAATCAGACATGTCTTCTTCAGATAGCTCATTGTGCCCGAGGTACGAAATACCCACATTTTGGAGTTATCCTCTGAAGACTGTATTACAGTTTAGGAGACAGATCGACCTTGGTAGTTCAAGGGTAGTGGCAGAATAGCTTGGCGCCTATAGGCGCCAAGCTATTCTGCCACCACCCTTGAACTATCACGGTCGAGCCGTATCTTGCTGTGGTGTGTCGCGGGCAGAATGAGATAGTGCGCTCGGCATTTCTTGCTAATACATTTATTTTCCAGACATTTACCGGAAAACAGGGAACACTGCAACCTGCACAGATCCTCATGAGCCATCGGCTGCGCAAGGGACTCGAGGTTCTATGTTTCTAGCAGACTCTAATGTGTATCCGTGTTTCTTCCAAAAGTTAGACCGATTCGACCGTTTTTCGTTTATTTTACGATGATTTGAAAGCGCACCGTGTGACCACTTGGCAAAGACGGGGAGTAACGTGCTTGAATGGAAAAAGTTAACAATAACAATATGTGCGGCTACCTGACTGTAACGCACGCAGACTTGCCCACAGTCGTACGCACAGACTCTCACGCAACAGACGCATACACCGCCACTGACTCAGACGGGCGCATTCATGCGGTAAAACACAACACACGGGCTCCCTTTCTAAAGTAACCTTTATACACTATAAATGAAAAAGAATGACTTAAATGGCTATCAACTATATACACTGTTCTATTATCACACCACACACGTATCACAATATCTTTGCCAGGTTAGGTCTTGGTCTCACATTGCCTCCAACCTGTTTGATGTTGTTGCCTGGTTACGTTGGTCCTTCTCACGTCTAGGCGTGAAAGTCCTTCGTCGTACGCTTATTGCCGTCCTGTCTCTTTGGGCACGGACGTCCTTGTTCTCGTACGGTACTCAGTTTTCGCTTGGACTTGGGTGTCTTGGTTCCCAGTCAGACTCACTCTCAGAAGAGCTGGAGGGATGACCTCACGTAGGTCCCACCTGCGACTCGACGTCTCGGCGTCCGTCTTTTCCACTCTTGTTACAAGAACTCTGAATAGACAACAAAAGTCCCAACCTAACACTTGCTAAACACACAACATATTGGATCAATGAGAAACGTCACGTAACCTGGCTGATACAAATAACTCACACGTTCATTCACACACACACACGTGCTTCATAAACTATTTTCGTATCACCCCCATATCTCTGTCACTATCTTGAAACAGACTATAGCCTAACTGACACTCTTGCTATACATTACTCTATACCCTGGAAAAGACTATGCTTACCCAACCACGTACTATCTTCATAGCGGCTTAGACATACACACTTCATATTCCTTTAGTCATCTAACTCGGTAAACAACTGTATACAAAAACACCGGTTACTTCACCGAATTCTAAACATACTATAACTAAACCAAACCGGAACACCGCTATACAACCACATTAATCTTACCACGCATACTGTCTTTAACTAAACAACTATCAATACTACATTTATAGAAACATACCTGAAATCTAGGCTTCAGAGTCTTGGAATGCGGGCTAGGTAACTCAAACACAACCGTTCCATACGACAAAACAGCCCGCACTCCCGATCTAGACCTCTGACAGTCACAGCTTCCGCCTAGAACTCACTAAACAGAACTCACTAAAAATCCCGTGCTAACCATGTCTTACAGATTTCCCATGGACAGCAGGCTCCACGGTCTATCGGCACAAACAAACCGTCAACAAAAACCGTACCGTACTAATCCTATTGTGCGAGCACTATGCACAAGCATAGAGCTTCATCACAATTCCCCCTTCCTCGGTAAAAAAAAAGAAACGACCGAGTTTCTTTTTAAGACTACTCGACGTAATATTATCCGAAAACAGGAAAGGACTAACTTTTACTACCTAGAATACAAGGAAAAAAAATTACAGTCTTACGCCTCAACGCACACATTAAGATCGCACGCGACAGCAAAACAGAACTAACGCGTTAAACCTCCAGAAATGAAAAAGATCCAACGACTGCCCACACGATCGCGAGATCCCAGTCTCCGACCTACCTACAATCGCGAGATCCTAGTCTCCGATCTACCTAAATATTGGGTGCTGAGCGGCATTTCTGTCCGCAACAGAAGTATGTCGTCTCAGACCAACCCGACTGTTGGGCCACACCCGCTGACCGATTCCCTGTTTCTGGACGGAAATAACACGTTCCCTCTGCCCACGAGCACGCTTGCTCTGAGCTCTCGTCGCGACTGCACCGCTAGGAACATGAGCTCGCTTAATCGCTCCAACTTGAGCGATGACTGGCTGCACACCCTTCATGTTACCCAGAACTAAATCAACTACTGGCTCGTCGATGACACACGAAACCAGACTACCTGTAAAAAACTCGGTGTCAATTTCTATCTTAGCTAACGGAAAAACTTCTATCTTTCCTCCAAACGAAACTACTTTCTGTGACCCGCCTGTGAACTGATCTGGTCTAACAAGGCTACGCCTGACCCCCGCGGTCGTTGTACCGGAGTCACGGAGAACAGAAACGAGACATCCGTTTACAACCCCGTCTACCAGCGGTAGGCAACCACCTCCGTCATCTGAACACACTGCGCCCAGCTGTGGTTCCTCCCGGACTGGGACCGCAAAACTGGCTACGTGAGTGGGCTGCACCGCCCCATCCACCATACCAGGACTATTAGGATCTTGATGAGCCAAATGGCCGTGCTCCTGATAACTAGCATACTGCGCGCCTGCACTGTAGTACGGACAGCTCCGACTGAAGTGCCCGTACCCACGACAAGAAAAACACTGCGTGTCCGAACTCGCAACACGACCACGACCATACCCACGCAAAGAAGTCCCTCCACGTGCGTACGGATCGCTACCGCCATTGCTGTTTCCTCGATCACCGCGTCGGAAACGCAAAGTACCTCTACCGTTAATCCGCTGGCCTCCACGTAAAGTATTGACCCCCCCCCCCCCCCCCGGTAACCCCCAGACGTGTTAGCAGCGACCAACCCGACTGGCGGTGTCTCGGTCCTACGCGCCAGGTTTTTCGTAGGATGCGCCATCCGAAAAGCCTCCGCGTGCTGTACTAACTCGTCCGTAGTTTTGAGGTTACGCTCTCTCAAGAATACCGCTAGATCCTTGGAAACGCTACCAAAGAACTGTTCAGCCAACATGAGATCGAACAATGCTTCGTACGTGTGGTCGATCTTTGACAGTTCGACCCAACGTACGAGCAAATGGGACAACCGTTTGCCAAACGACAAACGATTCCCCTGTCTCTGGCCGACAAGCTCTCAAGCGTTCTCTAAAACCTTCCGCATTACACTGGAACTTCTGCAAGAGACACTCCTTCAAAGTCTCGTACTCTATGTTCCCCGAAACGGTCAAACTATGGTAAAGACTCAAGGCCTGACCCTCAAGCACAGACGAAAGCAAAACGGGCCAGTTGGCAGGAGGCCAACTCAACGCCTGCGCATGAGACTCAAAACGACAAAAAAAAAAAAGCGTCAATAGAGTCCACGGACTCTTTAAACATCGGCAGTTTAGGAAAATTGCGTATGCCTCGGCCTACTGAATCACTATCTGGTCTAGATCCCGCATCCCGAGCTAATTGTAGTTGCACCTCTCTATCTCTCTCCTTTTCCTCCCTATCCTTTTCCTCTTTCTCTCTCTGATACTCTAGTTCCTTCTCTCTTAAAGCATGTTCCCTCTCGTCTTTCTCTCTCTGAAATGCTAGAGACTTCTCGTCTTTCTCTGAAACGCTCTCTCTACTCTTTCTCTCTCTCTCTGTACTTCTAACTCTTTCTCCTTAAAGACTCTTTCTTTTTCTTCTCTCTCTCTCTGAGCTTCTAATTCTTTCTCCTTTAAGACTCTTTCTTTCTCTTCTCTCTCTCTCTCTGAATTTCTAGCTCTTTCTCCTCCCTCTGTATCTGCATTTCCAACTCTTTCTCCTCTCTAAGTCTACGTATCTCCAACTCTTTCTCGTCTTTCACCCTCTGAACTTCTAACTCCTTCTCCTTAAGTACCCTTTCCCTCTCTTCTCTCTGAATTTCTCTCTCCCTCGCCCTATCTTCTCTATCCCTACACTTCTCCACATAGTCAAAAAGTTTCTCATCCTTAAGTCCTAACCTTTCACCCTGTTTAATGTAAGCCTCTACCGGGTCTACCTCCATATTTGCTACAACTTTCCAAACTTTGAGAACGTAAAAATACAAACACCACAACCAAATGAACGGCAAAAACTTAAAATGCAAACTCACAACCTACGCAGAAAATAGTGACCTACTTGACGCCCAGATGGACCGAAAATTAAGAACGATAGAAAGAAGAGCAAGGAAAAAGAATACTACCTATACAAAAGGAAGAAACAAGAACTAGCTCCTCGTAAGATCCAGAAACTACAGAAATAACGGATCTTACCCCCTAGAATCGGAGAGGGGAATCTAACACAACAACATGCACATAGCAACAAATCCTACTCTAAAATCGCTACTCATTAACCTACCGCTAAAACAGGGTCACCACTGTAACGCACGCAGACTTGCCCACAGTCGTACGCACAGACTCTCACGCAACAGACGCATACACCGCCACTGACTCAGACGGGCGCATTCATGCGGTAAAACACAACACACGGGCTCCCTTTCTAAAGTAACCTTTATACACTATAAATGAAAAAGAATGACTTAAATGGCTATCAACTATATACACTGTTCTATTATCACACCACACACGTATCACAATATCTTTGCCAGGTTAGGTTTGGTCTCACATTGCCTCCAACCTGTTTGATGTTGTTGCCTGGTTACGTTGGTCCTTCTCACGTCTAGGCGTGAAAGTCCTTCGTCGTACGCTTATTGCCGTCCTGTCTCTTTGGGCACGGACGTCCTTGTTCTCGTACGGTACTCAGTTTTCGCTTGGACTTGGGTGTCTTGGTTCCCAGTCAGACTCACTCTCAGAAGAGCTGGAGGGATGACCTCACGTAGGTCCCACCTGCGACTCGACGTCTCGGCGTCCGTCTTTTCCACTCTTGTTACAAGAACTCTGAATAGACAACAAAAGTCCCAACCTAACACTTGCTAAACACACAACATATTGGATCAATGAGAAACGTCACGTAACCTGGCTGATACAAATAACTCACACGTTCATTCACACACACACACGTGCTTCATAAACTATTTTCGTATCACCCCCATATCTCTGTCACTATCTTGAAACAGACTATAGCCTAACTGACACTCTTGCTATACATTACTCTATACCATGGAAAAGACTATGCTTACCCAACCACGTACTATCTTCCTAGCGGCTTAGACATACACACTTCATATTCCTTTAGTCATCTAACTCGGTAAACAACTGTACACAAAAACACCGGTTACTTCACCGAATTCTAAACATACTATAACTAAACCAAACCGGAACACCGCTATCCAACCACATTAATCTTACCACGCATACTGTCTTTAACTAAACAACTATCAATACTACATTTATAGAAACATACCTGAAATCTAGGCTTCAGAGTCTTGGAATGCGGGCTAGGTAACTCAAACACAACCGTTCCATACGACAAAACAGCCCGCACTCCCGATCTAGACCTCTGACAGTCACAGCTTCCGCCTAGAACTCACTAAACAGAACTCACTAAAAATCCCGTGCTAACCATGTCTTACAGATTTCCCATGGACAGCAGGCTCCACGGTCTATCGGCACAAACAAACCGTCAACAAAAACCGTACCGTACTAATCCTATTGTGCGAGCACTATGCACAAGCATAGAGTTTCATCACACTGACGTTGGCGATGCATGCACAGGACATCAATAACCATTGACACCTTCCCCTAATAACCATTGACACCTTGCCCTTCCTGTTTTGCAGCGCCCGATGACACTGGTGAATGAAGTGCAACCAGGACTTTACATGTCAAACGCCCTCACCACGCATGCGTCTTCGCCGAACAGCCACATCCGGTTTCTGGAAAATAAAAGAGAAACCGTCTAAGATCAATCAGCCTCGGCAAGCAGCAGTGGGTCATTGATGATCTGTGATAGTTTAAGGGTAGTGCTTTTCAAACACTACCCTTGAACTATCACGGCCCATTGAACTCCTGGGGCTCGTGTACGTACTCGTGTGAACTCGCGTCCTAGAATATGTCGACTCGATCGAAGGTACTCTAACAGTGAATGACGAAAATAGACAGTCTATGCGACAGGGATGCGTAAAACGTTTCCTTCAGAACAACAATATTACAACAGAAATAACGATTCGACGACCGAAAATAACAACAAAAATAGGAACGACAACAACAGCAAAAACAAAACCATCTTCAATAACACGGACAGCGAAGGATCAATAAATGCAATGACGCAATCAACGCGAATCGCAGCAACGACAACAACAAACGACGAAACATCAATGATGTCATATAATTATGGACGCTATATTTTCGGCCAACTCCTGGAGACAAAAGGCTTGCCTTCCATTAACCCAATCAGCCCTGACGCCCTACAGCAGGAGATGGGTCGACCATGATAATTCAAGGGTAGTGCCAGATTAGCTTGGCGCCTGTCGGCGCCAAGCTAATCTGGCACTGCCCTTGAATTATTATGGTCGATCCATCTCCTGCAACTGGTGCAGAGTCATTAGATGACGTCTCTAAAATTGGGGATATACGGCCGTCGGGCTGAATGATTTAAAAACGCTGATTTTTCAACACCCACTTTCTACAAGTCAATGGCGCTGTTTTGGCAGACGGCAAGAGGCAAGTCATTAAGTTTTCCTTTAAAACAGGATGCAGCCGTCTCTTTTCTTGTCACTTAAGCCTGAAACCAAGACGATTCCCTCCATATGAGGATAAAAATAGCGCCCGTACCTGCCCAGCAAGAGGCGTAGATTCTCATGAGGCCCTGCAGACGTAGAGAGTCATGAGAATGTATGCCTCTTGCAGAAGGAAGGCTTTCTTTACGGCGAACGCCACCCATCTGCAAGAGACATGAACCCTCATGAGCCCCGCAGTCGCGAGGGCTCATGAGGATTTATGTCTCTTGTTAGCCCTGTGTCGTGTATACCTTTTTTGTTGGCGCTTATATCTGTGTTCCTCACGCGATGGTCGTGTCAGAGTGCAGTCGTTTCATACGCGAAATTCGTGATCATAGGCAAAGAGGACTTCACCTGTTCCAGTCCTGAGACAATCTGAACACCACCCGCAAGAGGCAGTTGCTGGGGCTCATGAGGATCTATGCCTCTTGCTGGCGTCACTTTGAACCCATGTTGATGGGAAAGCTGGGACATTTGGGTGTTGAATTCACGAATAATGCAGAAAACACAGTCAGCCTCAAGTGGCACATAACGGGGTTACGGACATTGCCAGACAGACAGCTAAAGAACTATTGGAGATATTTGCAAACATTCAGGTTTTGTTGCCGCAGCAATAGAAGTATTCAATCTAACATACGTCAGACAATAGAAGTATTCAATCTAACATACGTCAGACAATAGAAGTATTCAATCTCACATACGTCACAATTTCCATGCGTGCGCTGGTCTGTGATTTTCGACTTTAACCCATCAAATCCTGAGGCTGATGTTGTAACATTTAGCTTGTCGTCGTATGAAGGCTACATTACAGATTAGAAGATACATGAACTGTTTTAGTTCAAGGGTGGTGCCAGAATAGCTTGGCGCCGCAGGTGCCAAGTTATTCTGGCATCACCCTTGAACTATCAGTAAATCTATTTCAAGCAATGGGTGTATCAGGATGAAAAGGGTTATGGTTCCAGCAGTAAGGTCCTAAATCACATGCCAACGCACATTTTTGTTTAAAAAAAAACCTGTAAATTCCAATCAAACATCACGGTAACCGCCATGTCAGTGATAACGCAGACAACCTATTGCTGAGTGGAAGTTCTCGCCTTTGTTCGATTGGACATTTTCTGCGTGTTTCGGTGTGTACACGTCAAATATAGATCCGACAACGTATTTCTTTCTCTACAGTTTACGTAACCCTTTCACTTCCCGCTGCCAACTGCGGTAGATATCGAGCCTGACAGCCAAAGATCGGAGTCGCCCTATAAATAGAAGATAAACTTGTCCCTTATCAGTGTCGATCCGCAGGTGGGGTCTGCGTCAGGGTGGGAACTGTTTGTGTGAGGGGGGAAAGGGTGTAGCCACGGGGGCAAAAACCGAAGTTATAGGAGTTGGCAGTTATGCAAAGAGTTGTGTGCCCTTGAGTCAGACCGTAAACGGTCTGACTCAAGGGCACACAACTCTTTGCATAGCGCCAACTGCCAGAACTTCGCTTTTCGCCCCCTGTGGTGAAACTGCAAATCGACTGACTGCGGGCAATGGGAGGCAAAATTGTATAATATGCATTGATCGCAAAAAAAAAAGCTGTCTTCATGAGGTTGGCACGGGACAATACAGTTGCAGTTCTAACATCTGAATCCATCTAGTGCAACTTATATGATCTAGGTTACCGAGTCGAGTATGGAGTCGTGCTTACGACAGTAAAAGAAACAACACCTGAAACTAGTTCAAATTGCGATTTTTATACATGATGCTACTTTTAGGTTTTCCATTCCATCCTGCCACAAAAGTCACCATCTATTTATAGCCTGTGATATTTGAAAAGTTCTCAGCTGACATGCATCTGTCTGCTATACGGTTCGGTTAAAAAAAAATCGAACAGAAATGATTTCTTGGTATCTCGGTGAGAAGAAAAATCACAGAAAAAGTGTTGAATTTGTTTTTAAAGATAGGATAAATTAACCCTTTCCCTGCCAGTGATCACGGATTTCTCGTCTCAACTCACTGCACACTGACCGACATACGCGTGAATAACACAGAGTAACCGGGACCAAACATAGGCGTAACACACAGAACATAGGCGTAACACACAGAACATAGGCGTAACACACAGAACATAGGCGTAAAACACACAGAACATAGGCGCAATACACACAGAACATAGGCGTAACACACACAGAACATAGGCGTAACACACAGAACATAGGCGTAACACACACAGAACATAGGCATAACACACAGAACATAGGCGTAACACACACAGAACATAGGCGTAACACACACAGAACATAGGCGTAACACACAGAACATAGGCGTAACACACACAGAACATAGGCGAAACACACACAGAACATAGGCGTAACACACAGAACATAGGCGTAACACACACAGAACATAGGCATAACACACAGAACATAGGCGTAACACACACAGAACATAGGCGTAACACACAGAACATAGGCGTAACACACAGAACATAGGCATAACACACAGAACATAGGCGTAACACACACAGAACATAGGCGTAATACACAGAACATAGGCGTAACACACACAGGAGTAACAAGATACATAAATCCTCATGAGCCCACGCGACTGCGGGGGCTCATGAGGATTTATGTCTCTTGCAGCTGGTTTGCTGTCTCATTGCCCCGGCAGTTAAGGGGTTAGAAAAAAAGGATAACTAGGATCTTGATGAATTCTCAACCCCCCCCCCCCCTTACTCATCTCCCCTCCCCCCTCCCCCAACCCACGACACTACTTCGCAGTGAAACGTTCTTGACATTAGGACATTACATCTGGAGGACATCAGTACCGAAATTCCGAAATTCCATCTATCAGTGAACGTCACTCCTCAGTCACCCCTTCACACAGTTACATCTATCAGTGAACGTCACTCCTCAGTCACCCCTTCACACAGTTACATCTATCAGTGAACGTCACTCCTCAGTCACCCCTTCACACAGTTACATCCATCAGTGAACGTCACTCCTCAGTCACCCCTTCACACAGTTACATCTATCAGTGAACGTCACTCCTCAGTCACCCCCTCACACAGTTACATCCATCAGTGAACGTCACTCCTCAGTCACCCCTTCACACAGTTACATCCATCAGTGAACGTCACTCCTCAGTCACCCGCTCACACAGTTACATCCATCAGTGAACGTCACTCCTCAGTCACCCCCTCACACAGTTACATCCATCAGTGAACGTCACTCCTCAGTCACCCCTTCACACAGTTACATCCATCAGTGAACGTCACTCCTCAGTCACCCCTTCACACAGTTACATCCATCAGTGAACGTCACTCCTCAGTCACCCCTTCACACAGTTACATCCATCAGTGAACGTCACTCCTCAGTCACCCCTTCACGCAGTTACATCCATCAGTGAACGTCACTCCTCAGTCACCCCCTCACACAGTTACATCCATCAGTGAACGTCACTCCTCAGTCACCCCTTCACACAGTTACATCCATCAGTGAACGTCACTCCTCAGTCACCCCTTCACACAGTAACATCCATCAGTGAACGTCACTCCTCAGTCACCCCCTCACACAGTTACATCCATCAGTGAACGTCACTCCTCAGTCACCCCCTCACACAGTTACATCCGTCTGCAGGAGGCATAGATTCTCATGAGTCCTAGCAGCCACGGGGTCACTTGATGATCTATGCCTCTTGCTGTAGTCTAAAGCTAAACCTGCATTCAACAGAAGCTCGTCCACTTGTCACACAGATCAGCCATACGGTACAAGTCGGGTGACCCTCGCAACAAAACCGTCTGAATCGCTTTCCTTTATAACTCATACCCAAAGCCCCATCAGTCTACAGACGAGGACCCAGCCACCTCCTACGACTGGGGAAAACATACTTACCAGAGCCTAATCTTTACAAGAAGAAGCTATATACACCTTCACACGCCGCTACAGTATGGAAAAACCTCTGATGTTCTGCAGCTAGTGTGGATGTAAGGATTTGCCAAGGAGCAGTGGGTAAATCTAAGGTTTCCCAGCAGAAACGTTGAAGGCTCAAAGCCTGCACCAATTTGTCAAAGTGCTGCTGGAAACATTACAAAGGTCTCACCCCACCGCCGTCAACTTAACTCTTTCGCTGCCAGGGCCTACAGAATACGTGTCTTTGAAACCATCGCTCATGCGGTTTTAATACATTCTGCTCCAGGACCGAAATCCGCAAATGTTGAAGTTGCCCCCTGAAGACTGTATTACACCTCTGGAAACAGATCGAGCGTGATAGTTCAAGGGTTGTGCCAGAATAGATAGATAAATAGATAGAAAAACTTTATTGTCATATGTAATAATACATTAGGAAATCGTTGCGGTGCTGCGCAACTTAAAAAGAAGAACATACAACACATCAAAATATAATTAAGCTACGCACGTGCACGCACACGCTCACACACACACACACGCTCACACACACACACACACACACACACACACACACACACACACACACACACACACATTCATTCACACACACCCGTATGCCTTAGTAACTATTGTGGTCTAAACGTAAAGGCAATAAACACGATTTTACACTAACACAAATCACATTGGACATATATTAATATATAAAGCACGTCACTTGCATCAAAGACATAGACACGGCTGTGCAGTTAGCCCGATTTCCCAAGCTATTCTGGCACAACCCTTGAACTATCACGCTTGATCCATGTGTTGCCGTGGCGTGTCGGCGCGGAATGGGTTAACGTCTGCGTGTGGACTGACGTAGGTTTTGGGTCTGAATGCTAATGTTAATTCTACCATCACAAGCCGCCACCGTCCACGGAACATGGATACAAACTGGTCTCAGCAGGAGACATAGATCTTCATGGGCCCCCGCCTTGCGGGGCTCATGAGGCTCTATGTCTCGAGCAGTTGGATCGTGCTGAATGTTTCTCGACATTGTCCTACCGCCTGTAGCATCTAGGTGTTGTTCGTTTGACGAATCAATGACGCGTATGTCCTGCGCCCCTTATAGATCTCACTGACGCATTGGCAGAGCTGCGAGACTTTTTCAACAGGAGATAATTCAACATCAGAATCAGGTCAAAGACAAAAGGTAGAGACCATTGACAGCGAGGACAGCTCTCATATAGAAGGGACTTTGTGGGTTATGGTTCATCCCATCTTGTTGTTGCTAGCAATTGTCTTTGTATCTTTTCCGTGAAATGAACCCTCAACTTCCTAGACGATGAGAGAGCCTGAGACCACTGGTGAACAAAAAAGCCTGGTGCTGCCGGCAACTTTAGTTGGCCCGCGCACTGCCGTGTGAACTGCCGTGTGAACTGCCGTGCGCGGGCCAACTAAAGTCGTCGCAGCCCGTAGGTCATCTGCTTGCTGGGATTGTAAAGATGAAATTATCGTCATTTGTATCGCCGACGGCTTTGTCATCGTAAAAACCATGCTCCATTTTACCATCAGAATGCGTAGTTTGAAAGCTATGATGACGGAGCAAAAATAGAACCGTGGCACAAGACCCTAGTGATGTGAGAAAAACTGCGTATTATGGGAAGATCATCATAAAAGGATGGCTTCGCATTACAGTGTTAATAACGCTCTTTGTTGTCACCGTAGCTTGTTGTTTGTTCGTTTATTTTCACCAAGATAGGTTTTCTCTAAGGATGGCTTGGTAGTTTATATGGCCAATGACGGCCTTTGTTGTTGCCGACTCCCCCCCCCCCCCCCCCACTCCCCGGCTTCACCACATACTTCGCCTTTGTTGTGTGTGTGTGTGTGTGTGTGTGTGTGTGTGTGTGTGTGTGTGTGTGTGAGTGTGAGTGTGTGTGTGTGTGTGTGAGTGTGTGTGTGTGTGTGTGTGTGTGTGTGTGTGAGTGTGTGTGTGTGTGTGTGTGTGTGTGTGTGTGTGTGTGAGAGAGAGAGAGAGAGAGTGTGTGTTTGTGCGTGAGTCCTCGCGCGTGCGTGCGTGTGTGTTTGTGTGTGTGTATGTGTGAGTGCTCGCGCGTGCGTGCGTGTGTGTTTGTGTGTATGTGAGTGTGTTTGAGTGTTGGGAGGGGGGGTGCGGGGGATGTGGTTGACAATATTGCTCTTACTAGCGTGGTTGTTGATGCATAAATTGCTGGAGAGAGTGTACAGATCGTCAAGTAACGTCCATTGTTACCAGTTCACACATTCCCGAGGGTTCCCGAGGGCACACACTCCTTGCTTGTTATAAGGTGCCCGAGGGCACACACTCCTTGCCTTGCTTGTTACAAGGTGCCAGAGGGTTCCCGAGGGCACACACTCCTTGCTTGTTATACGGTGCCAGACGGTTCCCGGGGGACACACTCCTTGCTTGTTACAAGGTACCAGAGGGTTCCCGAGGGCACACACTCCTTGCTTGTTACAAGGTGCCAGAGGGTTCCCGAGGGCACACACTCCTTGCTTGTTACACGGTGCCAGAGGGTTCCCGAGGGCACACACTCCTTGCTTGTTACACGGTGCCAGAGGGTTCCTGAGGGCACACACTCTTTGCTTGTTACACGGTGTCAGAGGGTTCCTGAGGGCACACACTCCTTGCTTGTTACACGGTGCCAGAAGGTTCCCGAGGGCACACACTCCTTCCTTGTTACACGGTGCCAGAGGGTTCCCGAGGGCACACACTCCTTGCTTTTACAAGGTGCCAGACGGTTCCTGATGGCACACACTCATTGCTTGTTACACGGTGCCAGACGGTTCCTGAGGGCACACACTCCTTGCTTGTTACGCGGTATTTTGTCGCCATGATTCCTGTAGGATTCATGGGGACAAAACCGCTACCGACAGTCCAAGAGTTGGGTAGAAACCATGTTCAAATAATGTAGTACACATAACAAGGGAAATAAGCTGGACAAGCGCTGAGTGACTCCCCTTGGTGTGTGTACTGTATCTAACATCGCTTGTTTCTCTTTCATTTGTTCCCCCACCCGGGTCTGCCCTGGGGGACTTGGGTGGGGTAACTACTTTTTAGTTTCCAGGGTCACCACAGGGTGGGTTTTCCCCTCTATTCTGGGGCATGTGTTTCTGTCTACCCTTGGTCCATTCACCTGTATTTTCATTTTTAAAACTCTCCCTACTGTCTGCGCTGCCTGTAGCTCTTGATATTGGATGTGTGTTGCTAAATGGTCTTAGGTTTATTTAGCGTATTAGACCGGCTGGCGACATACATTCAATATTCTGTTTAGTTGTGTTTTTTCACTAGCAGTGCAGACACGTCCTGAGAAAGTCTTGTTGCTTCCGGACATTAAGCAATGTACAATCAGTCAATCAATTCTTTCATTTGTGATGAAGACGTTGAAATGCTTAATTCTGGCGGCAACTTTTAGTATCCGAAAAAAAGGGTTACGTTTCCATGACCACGAATCGGACATGAATACGTTCTGAACCAAAAGCGGGTCCGAGACAAAACAGCATGTGCAAGTCATTTTTATGATTGTGTCTTATTAATTTCTTTGCGCCCCCCCCCCCCCACACACACACACACACACCCACACACACCCTGCTTTTCGATAATTTCGGCGGGTGGTGAAAAAGTGAAAGTGGAAGACGCTTGGTTCGCCCCCTCCCCCCCCCCACCCACCACTCCACAGTTCCATTTTTAAGTTTTACTTATTGACCATTAGGAATAAAGGTCTAGAACCTACCCCCTCCCCCTCCGCACCGCCGCGTTGTTTGATTTTTCTGCCACTGGGAAGCAAGGTCCGGCGTCTCAAGGCCTTTTTTGTCAGGTTAAAAGTCCTAAACAAAAAGTTGGACCCCCCCACCCCACCCCCACCCCCCACCCCCATGGTGACTGATCCGCCCCTGCTTAAGGACTTAAGGCCAAACCTCATAAAGGTCCAGCATTCATCGATAAAGCCACTGGCCAATCTGTTCGTCGCATGTGCAAAGGCGGACTGAAAGGTAGTACGCTTGTCTAGTACACTTGTCTAGTACGCTTGTCTAGTACGCTTGTCTAGTACACTTGTCTAGTGCGCTAGTCTAGTACACTTGTCTAGTACACTTGTCTAGTACGCTAGTCTAGTACACTTGTCTAGTACGCTAGTCTAGTAAGCTAGTCTAGTACACTTGTCTAGTACGCTTGTCTAGTACACTTGTCTAGTACGCTAGTCTAGTACACTTGTCTAGTACGCTTGTCTAGTACGCTTGTCTAGTACATTTGTCTGGTACACTTGTCTAGTACGCTAGTCTAGTACACTTGTCTAGTACGCTTGTCTAGTACACTTGTCTAGTACGCTTGTCTAGTACGCGTGTCTAGTACGCTTGTCTAGTACATTTGTCTGGTACACTTGTCTCTTGAGAAACGGATCCACCAAGAGACAAAGATTCCATGCCTCTTGCAGTTGGTTTGTGCTTGCAAGGAATGCTGTGTTTCAGTTAAAGTAAGTGTTCTCAAGAGAGTTGGCCCGAAAGGCGATTATCCACTTGTGCGTTTGCAGGGGGGCTAGTGAGAATTACAGACTCGCGCGGCAGTTGCCTGGTGATTGCACTGTTTCGACATAAGTGCTGTCCAGGGACATTGCCAGAAAGACGATTTTCTACATATACCTTCGCTTACAATTCTTCTCTCATGTAGGCATTCAAATGAGCAGGAAAAGCCATCAGTAAGTCTAAAGCATCGCGCCGATAACTTGGGGATTAATGTTGAAGTAAGCTGCTTTCAGAGCTGAATAGTTTGCAGTTTATAAATACAGGCCGCGGAGATGGGCGAATCAATACAGGCCGCGGAGATGGGCGAATCAATACAGGCCACGGAGATGGGCGAATCAATACAGGCCGCGGAGATGGGCGAATCAATACAGGCCACGGAGATGGGCGAATCAATACAGGCCGCGGAGATGGGCGAATCAATACAGGCCACGGAGATGGGCGAATCAATACAGGCTGCGGAGATGGGCGAATCAATACAGGCCGCGGAGATGGGCGAATCAATACAGGCCACGGAGATGGGCGAATCAATACAGGCTGCGGAGATGGGCGAATCAATACAGGCCGCGGAGATGGGCGAATCGATACAGGCGGCGGAGATGGGCGAATCAATACAGGCCGCGGAGATGGGCGAATCAATACAGGCCGCGGAGATGGGCGAATCAATACAGGCCGCGGAGATGGGCGAATCAATACAGGCGGCGAATCGAGTCCGAAACACCTCAGGCGGTTAAGCGTCGGAGCAGGAGAGCGAAGGGAATCGTCGGGTCGTAGGTTCGAATCTCCGTCCCGGCCCCCGCTAGCTGGACTTGCAATCCAGGGAAAAAAGACGGGCTTGTTCCATAGCATGTCGTTGAAAGGTCCTGGTAAATCAAAGTGGCACAGTTGCAGTGCGCCTGAATTGATCAGAGTTCACAGTACAAGACAGACGAAGGGCCAGTTCAGCTACTGAAGTTACAGAGATTTTTGATCGCTTGTATTTGAAATTTGTAAAGTGGCCTGAAACCGGTCCCAAGGTGTGGGGGGTGGGGGGGGTGGGGGTGAGGGGGTGGAAGAGCCGGAGTACCCGGAGAAAGAACCCCCGACGATCCGCCCGAATTAACAGTGACACTTACCAGGGGAGAAAAGTCCGACGCCGGAACCCGTTTTCGAACCTCGCACCGTTGGCATTGGTGGCAGGCGCCTTAACCACTGCGCCACGGACCGCCTCGTACTCCATAGGCAATAGATTTCCCTGCCCCCCCCCCCCCCCCCCCCCCACCATAACCCGCCTGTGAGGGCCGTCCAGTATCACTTCGGTGCTGTGGACGTTAAACCCGGAACTAAACAACAATGGCGAATATTTCGACGTCGCAAAACTGACGGGCTGCAAAATGGACGCACGGGAAAAGGCTTGTTTGTTGTAAAATGTAGAACTTCCTTGTGTTCCTCCAGTTCGCCGGCGGTGTGCTGAAACATGTCGCCTAGACCGAAACAGCTGTCCGCTGATACAGTTACAATCTGGGCCCTACTGCTCAGTGCGCAAAAGGCCATCGGGCCAACGTGCCGCGTGCGCGGTCCAACGGCGGCCCACATCTGCCCGATGGCTTTCGCGCATTGCGTAGGTGGACCTAGGTCTGAATTTCTGTGAATCAAGGGACAGTCATACGAGTGGATGTGTCGATACGCCGCCTCTCGAGGGGGTTTCGGCATTCGCTACTTCCAGCTCTCTTTCCCATCTCTTTGTTCTTTGGCCAACTAGAACTACGGTCATTGGGCAATAATGCACAGCTCTCTCCCCTTACAATAATGTACAGCTCTCTCCCCTTACAATAATGTACAGCTCTCTCCCCTTACAATAACGTACAGCTCTCTCTCCTTACAATAATGTACAGCTCTCTCCCCTTACAATAATGTACAGCTCTCTCCCCTTACAATAATGTACAGCTCTCTCCCCTTACAATAATGTACAGCTCTCTCTCCTTACAATAATGTACAGCTCTCTCTCCTTACAATAATGTACAGTTCTCTCCCCTTACAATAATGTACAGCTCTCTCCCCTTACAGTGCTTTTACCTACTTACTTGGTAGCTTCCCTAAATTATTAGCACGGTAGTCTCGGCTTTTGGGTTTTTTGTTTGTGGTTGTACAGTGCTCGACACATTCAGGTCTCAGATCGCAATTCTCAAAGTTAGAGCTGTCTTCTGAAGACTGTATTATAATTTAACTCATTTTACCCCAGACACACCACAGGAAGATAAAGATCGACCATGATAGTTCAAGGGTGATGCCAGAATAGCTTGGCGCCTATGGGCGCCAAGCTATTCTGGCATCACCCTTGAACTATCATGGTCAATCTGTGTCCTGCACTGCAATGCAGTCTTCAGAGGACAAGGGCAAAATGTAAGGATTTCGGTGTTGGGGTAGAATGAGTAAAAAGACAGATCGACTATGATAGCTCAATGGTAGCGCAGGAAAGCCTGGCGCCTTTACTGTCACTGTCTTACTGTTGACATTTTTATCTGAAACGAAGAAGATGAAAAGGCACAAAGCTGGCTAACGAAGTATGAAATGCCTTTCTCCAAACTAGCTGTATCCAAAGTTTCAAGTGGGTAGAATGAAAATGACGGACTCTAATGTGGGTCAACCGACTTTCTATAACAAAGTCGGTTGACCCACACGGACTCTAATGTGGGTCAACCGACTTTCTATAACAATTCATTTAACTCTCCAACGAGATATTTCATTATGCTTGAGGGCTCTCCTAGACACCCCTTAAATGATGTTTGTCCTCAATTTTCCAGCTTGTACGTACACAATCTCTTTGGACTCGAGGTCAGTCTGAAAAAGACAGAGGTCCTCCATCAGCCGGCACCCAAGACAGTGTATCGCCCTCCTCACATCACCATTGGCGAGTCTGAACTAAAGTCAGTGCACCAGTTTACTTACCTTGGCTGCATTATCACGTCGGACGCCAAGCTGGACAAGGAGCTTGACAGCAGGCTGGCAAAAGCGAACAGCGCTTTCGGGCGACTTTTCAAGCGGGTGTGGCACAATCAACAGCTGAAAACAGGCACCAAGATCAGCGTGTACAGAGCTGTGGTCCTCACCACCCTGCTGTATGGTTCCGAGTCCTGGGCCCTCTACCGCAGCCAACTACGACTCCTCGAACGCTTCCACCAGCGCTGCCTGCGTACCATCCTGGGCATTCACTGGAGTGACTATGTCACCAACGTCGAGGTCCTTGAACAGGCTGAAACTGTGAGCATCGAGGCTTTGCTGCTGCGGACACAGCTCCGCTGGGCGGGGCATGTCTCCAGGATGGAGGATCATCGCCTACCAAAGATCACCCTGTTCGGCGAGCTTGCTACTGGACACCGTGATAGAGGGGCACCAAAGAAGAGATACAAAGACTGTCTCAAGAAGTCACTTAGTGCCTGCCAAATCGACCACCACCAGTGGTCTTCGCTTGCTGCGGACCGTGACACCTGGCGCTCCACCATTTACAAGGCAGCTGTCTCCTTTGAGGACTCTCACAGAGCTAGCCTTAAGGACAAGCGGCTCAGGAGAAAAAACAGAGATGCCGCAGCTCAGAACCCTGGCCATACCTTCCCCTGCAGCCACTGCGGTCGAACCTGCCTGTCTCGGATTGGCCTCCGCAGCCACGAACAAGCCTGCAGACGTCGTGGGCAACTCCTATAAAATCTTCGTTCGCGAAGTCAAGCCAAGTCAGTCAGTCACGTACACAATCATCGGAGATTTTTGTGTTTACGTACATACACACATGCATGCAGTACGCCCACACACACGCGCGCGCGCACATATACGGCCCTTCGCGTCAAATGTTCTGCACATGTTGAAAGTGGACAAGCAAACAAGCATGCCAAAGTGTTATCTTTTGGACTTTTGTAATCAGATGGTTATGGGGTAACAAAACTAGATTGTCTAACTGGGAAAAGTAGACAAACAAACATCTTATCGTTTAAAATTGGTAAAATTGTTTTGTGCTCGTCCTTGCAAAGCGTGTTTCTTTCTTTGTTAGTTATTCATTGGCGAGACAAATCATACAAGGAGCCACAGAAGCAGGATGTTCCTGACCACCAGAATCCTGATAACAGCACGCGGTGTATGCAAATGGTTGAAACCTGGCCCCTACATTTGCCATTCATGAACCTCGTACCGTCATGTTGGGAGCCTCGTGGGAGGAGTAAATGCAGTGTCTGTTGTCTTGTTTTCCACGAAAATGCCCTTCATAGACATTGTTGAGACACCGGGAAAACCGCTTTTGACAGTTCGGGGGGGGGGGGGGGAGGTGGGGATGGGGGAAGGGACTGGGGTGGGGGGGGGGGTAGGGAGGGGGATCCTGGTGTCAGAGTTAATATTCTTGGTTCAGCCGTCAGAAAAGATTTGCAAGTTTTTACAAGTTAGGAAAACAAAAAAAAAAAAACGCCTCAAGCCTGTTTCTTCCCCCCCCCCCCTCCCCCCCCCCCCCCCTGTTTGACATCCATTTTCGTCTCTTGATTGAACAAGGTCCAACTGCAAGAGGCTTAAATCCTCATGAGCCCCCCCCCCCCCCCCCCCCCGCAACTGCGGTGGCTCATAATGATGTATGCCTCTTGCTGACACCACTTTGTGTCCGCGTTTCTTGGACGGCCTGGTGTGACATCCACAACGATCTCAACACACAATCTGCGTTCACTGGCAGTGCGGTGGGGTGTGGGGAGGGGTTTGGGTTGGTGGAGGGGGGGGTGGGGGGGGGGGGGGTAGGGAGGTGAGAGTTTGACAAGCCGGAAGAAACACACTGGAGGCTAATGAATTGTGAAATACAGGCAAGGTTGGCAAATGACAAGGTCGTATATAACGCAACTCGGACACGGCAACGCTCTCTCCGAGGTCCTGACAACACTGTGTTGGTGTGAAATGACACCGCTCATATCGAACAGTGTAGAAAACAACAACAAATGGTGGGCCTCGCAGCGTGTGATGTCCAAAGTGCCCTGTAGTTGTTCGCCAGCTAAAGTACTGCTTGTCCTAAAATCATAAAATCTACACGGTTCACACTCTCAGTTTCACTCCCTCCCTCTGTCGCAAACACAGACGCACAAAGACACACACACACACACACACACACACACACACACACACACACACGCGCGCGCGCGCGCGCACAAACGCACACACACGCACGAATACTGTTCTCTCTTGGCTTGACTTCGCGAACGAAGATTCTATAAGGGTTGCCCACGTCGTCTGCAGGCATGTTCGTGGCTGCGGAGGCCAATCCGGGACAGGCAGGTTCGACCGCAGTGGCTGCAGGGGAAGGTCTGGTCAGGGTTCTGAGTTTCGACAACTCTGTTGTTTTTTTGTTGTTGTTGTTGTTTTGTTTTTTTACTGTTACCTAAAACTAAAATGTTGAGGTATATTTGCACACAAACAGACACACTATGAACTAAAAAACAAGCAATACATTGTTTTTAATCTTAGTTGAATCATTCACATGCAAAAGACGCTGTTGTAAGATACCCGAATATTAATTTGGCCCCTCGCACTTTTAAGGAAGCTCGGATAATCTAATCAAACGGTCGGATAAATGACCGTGTATGTTAGTCTGTGGACGCCGACGATCCCAAACTTTTCGGGCAAGAGGCATAGATTCTCATGAGCCCCTGCGGTTGCAGGGGCTCATGAGAATCTATGCCTCTTGTGGACGGAATGGCCACGATCGAGCGAGAGATTGTGCAGTGGCTATACTCGGGCAGTAGCCGCCAAGGACATGCTGGGGTCGGAGCTTGTTGCCCCCTTCAGCCTGACGCACTACAGCATATAATAATTCAAGGGTAGTGCCAGATTCGCTTGGCGGCGCCAAGCTAATCTGGTACTGCCCTAGATTTATCATGGTCGATCCATCTACTGCAACTGGTGCATGGTCATTAGTTGACGCCTGCAAAATTTGGGAAATACGGCCGTCGGGGTGAATGAGACAAACGTAACTGTGATCTCTAGACACATGGATGCAGGAAATTGTCTGTGTGATTGCCGTTTCGCTTGCCGTCTGCACAGCGCCGGTCTGTGGCACGTTGGACTGGAAGGGCTTTACCCACAAAGTGTAATGAATGACATTCTAACCTACTGCATGTAACGTGCGAAAACCCAGATGAACATCCAATAGTCCCGTCAATCAACAACAACAACAACAAAATTAGTGGCAAGTTTGGTGCTTGATTATTTGGACGCCTCCCCCAGGCACTACGCTAGGCATTACAAAACTGTGGAGCGCTCGAAACACTACTGTTGAGCTGCCATGTTTGATCCATTTTTCACAAGTTTAGCTCCGAGAGGATTTCACTCATCCACCGCCAGTGGACTCAAACTTTTGTATTCAGTGAAAGCAAGGCAATTGCACATCCCATAATCCCATCAGGGCAATCGCACATCCCATAATCCTATCAGGGCAATTGCACATCCCATAATCCCATCAGGGCAATCGCACATCCCATAATCTCATCAGGGCAATTGCACATCCCATAATCCCATCAGGGCAATTGCACATCCCATAATCCCATCAGGGCAATCGCACATCCCATAATCTCATCAGGGCAATTGCACATCCCATAATCCCATCAGGGCAATTGCACATCCCATAATCCCATCAGGGCAAGTGCACATACCATAATCCCATCAGGGCAATTGCACATCCCATAATCCCATCAGGGCAATTGCACATCCCATAATCCCATCAGGGCAATTGCACACCCCATAATCCCATCAGGGCAATTGCACATCGCATAATCCTATCAATCCCTCCAAAACCGGAAACAGTAAGTAATGAAAAGTAGTGATGACGGACAGAACGGTGCATTATTGTCCAGTTAATATAGATCTACTTGACCCAAGCACACAAAAAAATCTGATAAGAAAAATGGATGGAGGAGAGGGGGGGGGGAGGGGAGTTGCTGAGTAAGGCAGTAAATGCCGAAGACCACTCCCCCCCCCCACCCCACCCCCTCCTTCTCCCCCGAGTCGATGGATATGAATATAATCTGCATGAGGCGAAGAACCTGATGAGCCCGCGCATCTGCAGAGACTCATGACGTTCTTGGCCTCTCAGTTGGGTGGTGATCGCATGATGCCGGCAGAAACAGTGTGAACAACGTTATCATGTATCATTTCGTTTTGTCTGCTTTTCGGTTTGAAGCAGTAAAGCAGTCGATGTACGAAAATTTGAATTTCGCACACTGATTGTGACCATTTGAAGGCGTTGCCTCGGCCGTTCCGTGTCTGATCTGATATTCCCGTGATCCTGCGCGACAAAGAGGACTCACGGGAACTTACGACTCGCTGTTAGAGATGGGCGCCATGTCACGCCTTCACTGTCAACTGACGTACACCGTATGTATTCCTTCAACGCCATAAATCCCCAGTCGTCAAGGGAACATTGCTACAAATTGGTCTCAGCAAGAGGCATAGATCTTCATGAGCCCCCGCAGTCGCGGGGGCTCATGAGGATATATGTCTCTTGCAGTTGGATGGTGTTCAGTTTGTCTCGACAGTTTATGGGTTAATGTCTTCCTCAAATTGGCGAACACATATCTAAGGAAAGAGGAATGATAGCGAAACAGGAAGAAGCATTTATTCTAATGCGCCCCTCGTCTTCATAGGTTCATACGCATCTATATCTGCTGTAGATGAACTGGCACGAGGAGGCTGTTGTCGCAATATGGAAAGCGGCGCCCATAAGTCTGTGAGTGGTGTGCACTGATAAACCAGTCTTATTCTGCAGCCACATCGGTCTTTTCTGTATACGGATTAAAATAGATCTAAATTAGCTTCACCTTTGGCACCTCAAGGCATTGATTTTCATTTTTCTCTGTAGTCTGCAGAGGACCATCAGCATCCACAACGTTTCAATACGAAAAACTTGTGTTAAGGCTAAATATGATCCGGGATTTCAGGATCAGGATCAAGGAGGTCCCCCATCTTTGACAAATTGCCTTTTCACTTATCTTGCTTACCAGAGTGCTGACTTTACGGGAAGAACCAACTGCGCGTGGCAGATCGACTGTGATTGGTCAGAAAGTGTATAACAAATTCCAGCACCAAACGTAGAGGAGAAAAAAAAAAAAAAACATGAAAACTCAAGACAGTGCCTTAGGTGGCCAGTTATGTTGAAACCTTGTACAAAAATATTTATGGAGTAAAGTAAACGGTTGAAAGAATGCGCCAATGAGGCTATGACTGTGACGTCAGGGACCAGAGATATATGACGTAAATTTGTCTCTAACCAAAACATAAGCTTGTTTTGCCAGACAGATTTTATTGAAAAACTGAACACGCCTTAACTAATTTTCCCCCAAGACCGAAATCTCCAAATTTTGCCGTTGTCCTCTAAAGACTGCACTCTAGTGCAGGACACAGATGGACCGTGATAGTTCAAGGGTGATGCCAGAATAGCTTGGCGTCCACAGACGCCAAGCTATTCTGGCATCACCCTTGAACTATCATGGTCGATCCTTATCTTGCTGTGGTGTGTCTGGGGTAGAAGGAGTTAAGGAAACTGTCTCAGACTTAAGAATCTTTAGGCTGTCGGTAGCGCCTTTTGTCGTGCTGATTTTTGCACGAATCACCGCGACAAAACAAAAACAAAAACAAAAACAAAAAAAAAGCTACCGGCGTTCAAGGATCAAATCAGGATGATAACGACTTCCTCCTTTTCGAATGCAAACTTGCTAAAATATTGCTCGCAACAGCTGTGTAATTCCACGAGCCCCTGCGGTCTGACGCCCACGAGACTCTGTCACTGTTACTGATTTAGGGTTTGAGAAAGGGCCTGTGTAAACTATACCAAATTGAATGTATTCTCTGCCCCCACGCAAGCCGACATTCGCGTGAAAAAAAAAAACCTAGATGTAAATGAGACAACAATTAAGTATGAAAAGCACAGGACCAGCAAGAGACACAAATCCTCGTGAGCTCCCGCAACTGCGGGGGTCCCTGAGGGTTTATGTTACTCTTGCAGCTGTGTACCGTTTGCCATGCTCCGGCCATGAAGTCGTTAAATAGTTTGGGCTTTGAAGTTAAACCTCGGTAAACGAGATCAAATTACAGACGCAGACTGTTTTTATGCAGTAGTTAATGCAACTGGACAAGGTGTGCTTATGACGTCGGGTGCACATGTTTTTATGCAGTAGTTAATGCAACTGGATGGCCGGACAAGGTGTGCTTATGACGTCCGGTGCACATGTTTTTATGCAGTAGTTAATGCAACTGGATGGCCGGACAAGGTGTGCTTATGACGTCGGGTGCACATGTTTTTATGCAGTAGTTAATGCAACTGGATGGCCGGACAAGGTGTGCTTATGACGTCCGGTGCACATGTTTTTATGCAGTAGTTAATGCAACTGGATGGCCGGACAAGGTGTGCTTATGACGTCGGGTGCACATGTTTTTATGCAGTAGTTAATGCAACTGGATGGCCGGACAAGGTGTGCTTATGACGTCGGGTGCACATGTTTTTATGCAGTAGTTAATGCAACTGGATGGCCGGACAAGGTGTGCTTATGACGTCGGGTGCACATGTTTTTATGCAGTAGTTAATGCAACTGGATGGCCGGACAAGGTGTGCTTATGACGTCGGGTGCACATGTTTTTATGCAGTAGTTAATGCAACTGGATGGCCGGACAAGGTGTGCTTATGACGTCGGGTGCACATGTTTTTATGCAGTAGTTAATGCAACTGGATGGCCGGACAAGGTGTGCTTATGACGTCGGGTGCACATGTTTTTATGCAGTAGTTAATGCAACTGGATGGCCGGACAAGGTGTGCTTATGACGTCGGGTGCACATGTTTTTATGCAGTAGTTAATGCAACTGGATGGCCGGACAAGGTGTGCTTATGACGTCGGGTGCACATGTTTTTATGCAGTAGTTAATGCAACTGGATGGCCGGACAAGGTGTGCTTATGACGTCGGGTGCACATGTTTTTATGCAGTAGTTAATGCAACTGGATGGCCGGACAAGGTGTGCTTATGACGTCCGGTGCACATGTTTTTATGCAGTAGTTAATGCAACTGGATGGCCGGACAAGGTGTGCTTATGACGTCCGGTGCACATGTTTTTATGCAGTAGTTAATGCAACTGGATGGCCGGACAAGGTGTGCTTATGACGTCGGGTGCACATGTTTTTATGCAGTAGTTAATGCAACTGGATGGCCGGACAAGGTGTGCTTATGACGTCCGGTGCACATGTTTTTATGCAGTAGTTAATGCAACTGGATGGCCGGACAAGGTGTGCTTATGACGTCGGGTGCACATGTTTTTATGCAGTAGTTAATGCAACTGGATGGCCGGACAAGGTGTGCTTATGACGTCGGGTGCACATGTTTTTATGCAGTAGTTAATGCAACTGGATGGCCGGACAAGGTGTGCTTATGACGTCGGGTGCACATGTTTTTATGCAGTAGTTAATGCAACTGGATGGCCGGACAAGGTGTGCTTATGACGTCGGGTGCACATGTTTTTATGCAGTAGTTAATGCAACTGGATGGCCGGACAAGGTGTGCTTATGACGTCGGGTGCACATGTTTTTATGCAGTAGTTAATGCAACTGGATGGCCGGACAAGGTGTGCTTATGACGTCGGGTGCACATGTTTTTATGCAGTAGTTAATGCAACTGGATGGCCGGACAAGGTGTGCTTATGACGTCGGGTGCACATGTTTTTATGCAGTAGTTAATGCAACTGGATGGCCGGACAAGGTGTGCTTATGACGTCGGGTGCACATGTTTTTATGCAGTAGTTAATGCAACTGGATGGCCGGACAAGGTGTCCTTATGACGTCCGGTGCACATGTTTTTATGCAGTAGTTAATGCAACTGGATGGCCGGACAAGGTGTGCTTATGACGTCGGGTGCACATGTTTTTATGCAGTAGTTAATGCAACTGGATGGCCGGACAAGGTGTGCTTATGACGTCCGGTGCACATGTTTTTATGCAGTAGTTAATGCAACTGGATGGCCGGACAAGGTGTGCTTATGACGTCGGGTGCACATGTTTTTATGCAGTAGTTAATGCAACTGGATGGCCGGACAAGGTGTGCTTATGACGTCGGGTGCACATGTTTTTATGCAGTAGTTAATGCAACTGGATGGCCGGACAAGGTGTGCTTATGACGTCGGGTGCACATGTTTTTATGCAGTAGTTAATGCAACTGGATGGCCGGACAAGGTGTGCTTATGACGTCGGGTGCACATGTTTTTATGCAGTTGTTATACATTACACTCGTACTTGGGCTAAACCAGGTAGGACTGAACCATCCAAACACGTCTGCCCTGTAAAGACAAGTCTAGTTGTTTTTTTTAATAAAAAAAAAACAAGATTTTCTTTGTACACACGGAAACAATAAAAGAAACAAAAATTGAACTAATTCTTCTTAATCGTTTTTCACAAAACTAAGCAGGACAGAGTTGCGCTATTAACTCATTCGAGACGTGCCGCTCTGGATACGCGGCATTAGCCGCGTATCCGGAGTCGGCACGTCTCGAATGAGTTAAACAAAATACACTGATCTTTGTGAGGGGACTGTTGTATTGATCGGGTGGGAACGTGGGGTTGGGGACGTGAGCGGGGGGGCGGGGGGGGAGGGAGGGAGGGAGGGGAGGAGGGAGGGGGAGGAGGGGGCAGGGGGGATGGGGAGGCAGATTTTGTAGCAAAAAGACTCAATATCCACATCGCTAAAATTCTAGGTTCAACTTTCACTCCAATTCCCGACTTTTACTGTTTGATCCCGAATGTTCACGCCGTGCTGCCCTTGATCTAAGTGTGACCGAGTCCACTGGGGATGTGCAACCGTCGCCAGGACATGGACGAGGCAGCAGATAAGGGAGTCTGCTTGTTGTCCACAATGACAGAAATGCAGAGTGGTGTATGTTTCCTAGGGGAGAAATCTCTTCTTAGCACAAGGGTGATGTAAGAAACAGAGCGACGAAGACAGTTCACGAGTTGTGTCTGATTATTAGCGTGACACCTGAGTCTACTTATTATCACTGCCGAGAAACATTGAACAGCACCCAGCTGCAAGCGGTAAAGATCCTCATGAGTCCCCGCAATTGCGGGGGCTCATGAGGATCTTTACCGCTTGCTGAAACCACTTTGTATCCATGATCCTTGGACGGCTGGCCATCTTTGACGTTGATTGTACAATGATTTCAAAAACACAGTTTGAGTCCACTGTCAGAGTGGGTTGACGAGAATGCAAAATGATCTTTTTGTTTCAGAAGAGATAGTTCTCCAAGTAACCACTATGAGGATAATACCAAAGACGAAATGACAATGACAGCTGAAGAGTAGTGTTTGACTAGACAAACAGATTTTATTTTTTAGATATTATTAGATTTGATGAGATCGCAAGACTTAGGTCTAATTAAATGATCAGACGCTTGGTACCTGGAGTCGCTAATCAGACACGACCATTTGAGCAATCACAGTCGATCACTCTACTTTGGCTTCGGGGAGGAAAGAGTCACTAATCTGTCTTACAAGCTTTGTGTGTGCTGCGCTGTTTGTCTGCTGTACCTCGGGGACTTGCCACGATTAATATTCATGATCTGTCGCTAAACGTTTATGCGTCTGGGGTTCAAAGTCAGTTCTTGGGGGAACGTGCACCGGTTAACCCCTGGACTGCTACTGACGATACGGCTCGGCGGATAACACGCGTAGTGACGTAATTAGGTCATGCCGTAGTGACGTAGTTAGGTCATGTCGTAGTTACGTAGGTAGGTCATGACGTAGTTACGTGGTTAGGCCATGTCGTAGTTACGTAGTTAGGTCATGTCGTAGTTACGTAGTTAGGTCATGTCGTAGTTACGTAGGTAGGTCATGACGTAGTTACGTGGTTAGGTCATGTCGTAGTTACGTGGTTAGGTCATGTCGTAGTTACGTAGGTAGGTCATGACGTAGTTACGTAGTTAGGTCATGTCGTAGTTACGTAGTTATGTCATGACGTATTTACGTAGTTAGGTCATGTCGTAGTTACGTAGTTAGGTCATGTCGTAGTTACGTAGTTACGTAGTTAGGTCATGTCGTAGTTACGTAGTTTAGTCATGACGTAGTTACGTAGTTAGGTCATGTCGTAGTTACGTAGTTACGTAGGTAGGTCATGACGTATTTACGTAGTTAGGTCATGTCGTAGTTATGTAGTTAGGTCATGTCGTAGTTACGTAGTTACGTAGTTAGGTCATGTCGTATTTACGTAGTTAGGTCATGTAGTTAGGTAGTTACGTAGTTAGGTCATGTCGTAGTTACGTAGTTAGGTCATGACGTAGTTACGTAGTTAGGTCATGTCGTAGTTACGTAGTTACGTAGGTAGGTCATGACGTAGTTACGGGTCTTTTCCTCCGAGCGATATTTTCAGTAGAGGTCAAGGGGTAAAGCTACTTGCCCATCTCGATTGTCTTGATTTTCACCCTTATATTTTCTCACACAGCTGCAAGGGACAGTCTTTTTGTGCATTATGAATCACAGGCCAGAGGTGGGGGTAGGCTGCAAATGAAGCACGCATACCAAGGGAGAACACTCAGGGCTGGAAAAAACAGTTAGCTCCCCTGACCCTCGGGGGTCAGGAGATCTAATTGTTTCCCTTGGTATGTGTACCCTTTATGCTCTAGCCACGAATTCGTGCACAGTTGACTAAAAAGAGGATATACCTGGGAAGGCAGTAACATGATAATAAAAATTAAAAGAATTAGAAAATAAAAATAAAACGCACTCCTATGGTTAATGTTTCTGTGTGTGTGGGTTTTTTTTCCCCCTCTGATTTCGTCTATTTCTTTATTTTGTTTGCCTTGCGTCTAGCTCGCTTTCTTGTTTTCTGCAGCAAAACACTTTCAAAATAAATAGTTCATTTTTCGTTCCTCAACGGTTCAATGTCCTACTAAGAATATTTATTCACTGAACGTTTAATTATTGATGGCTGAACATTTAAACTGCCCGATTCATCACACATTTCTATAAGACAGCCTGACCACTTCAGTTTCAAGAAAAAGTTAACAGAGTCTAGTTTCAAGAGACATAGATCCTCATGAGCCCCCGCGATAGCGGGGGCTCATGAAGATCTATGTCTCTTGCTGACACCACTTAGCCTGCTTGTTTATTGGACGGTGTGGGCCCTTCAGCTTTGAACTGGGAAAGATTTCACAAATACAGTTTGCGTCCACTGGCAGTGGAGGAGCTAATCTCCGTTCGTCTGGGCTTTATGTTTCGGGGCTCATGACGACCTATGCCTCTGGCTCGTTATATTCATATCCACATTCCTCGGCTAAATGGACTTAGTATCTCAACTGCGTGAGGTTTCGGGGTCACCCTTTAAAGCTGCTGTACAGCGAAAATGAATTCTGACATCATTTTGGCATCATTCTGAGATTATTCTGACATCATTCTGGCATCGTTTTGACATCATTCTGACATCGTTCCGTCATCGTTCTGACATCGTTCTGACATCGTTCTGACATCATTCTGACATCGTTCTGACATCATTCTGACATCGTTCCGTCATCGTTCTGGCATCGTTCTGACATCATTTTGACATCATTCTGGCATCGTTCTGACATCGTTCTGACATCATTCTGACATCGTTCTGACATCATTCTGACATCGTTCTGACATCATTCTGACATCGTTTAGACATCATTCTGACATCGTTCTGACATCATTCTGACATCGTTCTGACATCATCTAGAAAATCAAATCAAACCATTTCGCTGTCGATAGCGATTTGTGTCGACGTGATTCTTGGCTACCGGCTAAAAAAAAAAAAAAAAAAAAAAAAAAAAAACCGCAGCAGATCGTTATAATTGCAGACGCATTGGGAATTGAACACACAGCAGACAGTAAAAGCCCTATCATGTAATCCAATATATGTTTCCGAAAACGCGATCATGTGACGCCAATTAAATCACGTTTGTTCAAATTTTGTTGTTGTTGCGAAAATTGCCTTCTAGTGTAAACCTGTTACGGCCATGACATTGTAAGAAAACAATTCATCAAATTCGGCCTGTCCAGGACGCAGCGGTAAAACACCTGCCACCAATGCTTGAGGTGCGAGGTTCGATTCCGTGCTCCGGCGTCGGACTTTTCTCCTCCCTTAATCTATTTCATTCTGAGGCTGATTTAAAACAACAAAAAATACTGAGTGTTCTACGAAGGTTTTATTACAGATATAGGAGATAGATCAACCATTTTAGTTCAAGGGTGGTGCCAGAATATCTTGGCGCCTGAGGCGCCAAGCTATTCTGGCACCACCCTTGAACTATTAGTTAAATTTTAATTCAAGCAATAGTGTATCAGGATTAAAAGTGTTTCAAGCCACTTTACTAATTTCAAATACAACCAATCAATATCCCCGATACTTCGATAACTAAACTGATCCTTGGCACCACAAGAATGTCCTGTGATTTTCTTGTACTGTGTAGCCGAGGCGCAATAGGCCATCGGGACGGCGTCGGCCCGGTACAACTGTTTGCGCATCGGGTATGTGTTCAGCGTGAACGCGTGTGATTCGCGTGAGCGTGCGTGTGATTCGCGTGAGCGTGCGTGTGATTCACGTGAGCGTGCGTGTGATTCACGTGAGCGTGCGTGTGATTCGCGTGAGCGTGCGTGTGATTCGCGTGAGCGTGCGTGTGATTCGCGTGAGCGTGCGTGTGATTCGCGTGAGCGTGCGTGTGATTCACGTGAGCGTGCGTGTTGGGTTCAGTTCGCGGTGTATGAGACTATTGACAGAACTGGATAAAGCGATATATATTGAGCCGTACTGATGGCTCATGATCATGATGGCTCAAGTGTGCTGTCAAGTTAGCTTGGTGTCTTTCCGAAAGGTGGGAGTCTGATGTGTCGCTACTCTTGAGGTAATCGTGGTCGGCCGATCTACCGCGACTTGACCGTAGTAGAAATTAGTAAGTTTGAGAACGATGGTTCTAGAATTGACACGAGTCATGTAGCGAGATCATCAGTAGAAGCAGCAGCGGCATCGTCATCATCATAATCAACAACAACTACAACATCAACAACTACAAAATCAAGATCAGCGTCAACAACATTAACAGCACAGATGTCCAGTCTGTGCAGAGTCACTTTTTGTGCATGAACATCAATCACCGGCTGCTTGAAAGGATTTTATTTTTTAAATCGATGCATGAACACAGAACCAAAAATGATAATTGTGCCCAGTACAAGGTACAAGATCAAATATGACAGAGAAAGCATTTCATGGCTGACCAACCCCCTCAGTTGAAGGAAAGTGACATAAGCTCTCATGAGTCCCCACAGTCGCTGCGCCTCAAGGGGATTTATGTCCAGTCGCTTGTTAGTCTTGTGTTTTTCATGCCTACGTTGGCTCCCTTTTACATCTGTGTTATTGACGCGACTGTCGGCCAGTGTGAAGTGGGTTCAGACGCGCAGTTCGTGATCACTGGCAGCGATAGGGTTAAAAGTCTCTAATCCCACCCCCCAATCCCCCCCCCTCCCCCCACACACACACCTCTCTCCTCCCCAGTCTCCCAACAAACAAAACTAAAAAGAGCTTCATTCCAATTATTCACAAAACATATCGTCGTGTGCAAAGTCTGCGAGTCACGCTAATGCAACAAAATTAACGAGAAATAAAGAAATGATCTTCTTCACTCGTTCAGCTCTGACACACCACAGCAAGACATGAATCGAGCATGATAGCTTAATGCTGGTGCCAAAATAGCTTGCCGCCCATAGGCGCCAAGTTATTCTGGCACCACCCTTGAACTATCAAGCTCAATCTGTATATATATATAATTGTAATACAGTCAGAGGGCGATTTTAAAATTTGGCGATTTTGGCCCTGGTGTAGAAAGTGTTTAAAATGCATACTTACAAAACAGCCCGCAAATTCGTCCAGTTCCCGAAGTCCTAGAACAAAACAACACTCAAGTACTCGTGCGGAAACTGGACCGACTAAACGTGGTCTTGGCTCTTGTGTGCCTAATGACTATAATCCTAAAGGAACAAGTGGTACTTTAGAGACATCACTTCACTCACACTGAATCTGCGAGGACTTGACTCGGCTCGTGTGCAGCATACGCAGTGCGTGGCCAGGCCGCTGGTACAGCAGTGATCGCACCAACCATGATCACGGAGAAATGATCGAACTTGCCAGCTCCGCCAGAGTACGTGTCGAAACTCCGCCACGCTGCAGTCTGCTGGTATAGCAGCAACGCGTGACTCTGCGAGAGGTATAGATCCTCATGAGCCCCCGCAGTTGCGGGGGCTCATGAGGATCTATACCTCTTGCTAAAATATTTTCATCAGGAATGTGTTGTTGTTGCTGTTGTTGATTGCGGTAGCTAGCTGTTGTTTGTGGTCATGGAGGTGGCGGTGGGCACAGTATACAGAAATTCCCGACCAAGAAAGAAATACGGTTAGAAAGAACAAGAAAATGTTTATTTTTGAAATAGACAAATATCAAAATAGACAAACAGACAGGAATGGTGTAATTGTATTGTCGAGAAAAACCCAACAAAAGAAGAAAATAATCCCCTTAGAAAAGACAGTTACAATACAATTGACGAAAAGATGCACCAAAACGATAAGTTACACTCATGTTTAATTGCTTGTTTATGTTTGTGAGCCGAAGACAAATTTCCATTTTATACAAATATATTTAATGGACAATAAAGATTTTTGAATTTGAATTTGAATTTGAATTTGAAACGTTAAGCTGCAGATCATGTAGTTGTTTGTAGGTCTACTTAGATGTGGTTTAACCCGAAATACTAATACATCGTGTTGTAAACGGCTTTTCTAAGCGTATTTGTTTCATCGTTGAGTTGTCTCCTCTGCATTTGAATCGCTTGGCGGTTACCTGTTTGGTCTGGCCATAGTTGTGTTGCTTACTGTTCTCGTTGTCAGTGTTTCTCTTTTTTCAGACGGAGATGCCACGCTAAAGATGACAGAACGCATCAGAACATGCATCAACGCTGAGACTGAAGAACTCCAACTGAAAGAGACGGAGCGTGTTATATCACAAGTCTTCAGCAAAAGATGATCCATCAGCCTGCGGCGCAGATTCTGTAGAGCCCCTACAGTTTGCAAGGACCCATGAGGATCTGTGGCGGCCAACTGTTGACCCAATTTAATTTTAATGCGAATTCCGAAATGAATTAGACCATCTGCAATCAGTCTGCAAATGGTACCGTGTATTTTTGTTTTAAAACGTGTGCTGTTCTGTGATTTTGTACCTTACGGCTTCCAGTCGTAAGGTACAAAATCACGGAACAGCACATAGATGGCCCTATACCTCATGTCGACGCCAGTTTGCATTATATATTGGTACTTTGCGGTTTGAAGACGAATAGTCTGTCGTGGTATATTACTAGTATATATCACGTAGGATAAATCGAGCGTTCATTCATCCCGCCGTCATGATTAGCCAGTCTACAGTCTCAATTAATACCTGTTCTTCTCGTCATCTATCTCTGTCTGCTGTTGAATACAGCGTACTTTTTCCAGACGGCAATGCAGTGCTATATAAAGGTTGTGTGCATTGTTTCACAACAAGAAGCACAAATCCTGAGCGCCCAGCATATCACACGATGTTGTCTCTTTCTGACCTCGCGCACATCCACCGCTCCTGGAGCTGGGCCTGCTCATGGAAAATTCCGTCTGCCAGGCCAGAGTTTCAGAAACATTATTCCTACTTGTGGGCACTGCAGAGTTTCAAGACAGCGCACGACGACAGACTGAGGTCAAAAGTCAGCATGTGACTAGAAACGGCACGTCAGGTCAGGACAGCATTTAGTACACAGCAAACGCAGACGAATCAACTGTCACGGGTCTAAATGACGAGACCATCTCAATTTCTTAAAATGTGCGGGGTTTTTTGGGCGCTACACATATTCGTATTTATTTATTTATTTATTTTTCTTGTTCAGTTTTATTTATTTTCTTTTTTTTTTATTTATTTTTTTAT